>JAOTQR010054090.1:0-14386 GCA_025774065.1 Solanum ossicruentum | reverse complement strand
TAAAGTAATAAAAAGAACATAAAGTACACGATCCCATAGTATAACTAAAGGTGGTCTCTTATCCTACACCAGTGCATAGTTTCTTTTGAGTTGTTACTTCATAGACAATATTTTCTACCTTATATATTTAGTACATTATCTCATACTGACGTCCCTTACGGGGGACTTGCATTTCATGCTATAGGTATAGGTGGTAGTAGATCTCCCAGTAGGAATACTGGATATTTAGCTGTTATTACCAAGCTCCAAGTTGCTTCGGAGCTTTGTGTGTCTAGAGTTTATATTTTTGTAGTGTATAATTAGTCAAGGAGAGGCTTGTCCCGACCCTTATCAGATACTTTTCCTTATCTAGAGGCTTTGTAGACTATGTAAATTAAAGTATGGTCTTGTCTCGTACTTTAGACACCGTGGCCCCAACAGTCTAGCCATATGCATTTCATTTTGGCTTGTTAGTACTGTTTACTTTCTTAAAGGCATGTGTAGAAATCCCTTATAATATGTATAGAAAGCGCATTAATACAGGTTGGTTCTCCCGGGCATTATTGGCAACGGGTGTCGGTCCGTCTTAATAGGACTTTGGGCGTGACACCGATAAGGTCTTGATAGCATCATACGGAGCTCTACTCCTTTGAAGGACAAGGATGAAAAGGATGAAGATGAAGCTTTACAAGATCAAAGAAGGTCCATAACAAAATCTCAAACTAACAAGTTTAATGAAAAGCTTCATGGGCTTCAATTGCATATCCAAAGGTGTCTTGTTCGGGAAGAAGAGCTAAAGCCCAAGAAGGATGAATTGTCCAAATGGTAAAATTATTTGGTGGCCCAAATTCAAGACCAAGATGAAAAATTTTAGGGTTAAATTTCGTGCAAATAAGGCTAAGAAGAGTCCAAGAATCAGTCACAATAAAGGTTGCTTTCTTCCCAAGTTTGCAGAGAAGACTAGTCAAACTTTCCAAAATTTTCAAGATTCTTTTCCTAGTTGAGTTTTACGTTATTTCCTTATTTATATATAGGTTATCAATTTTTCCTTGTTTTATTTAAGGTATCCTAGTACCATTTAATGTGTTTCTCTAACTACTAGGTCTATTCCTAGTTAAGGTAACTTCATTTCCTTTCTAGAGTAGGATTTATCTTGTAATTTTTTTTTCTAGGTTTTGGATACTCCTTGGGAGTAACCTAAGAAGTCTTGGACGTCAAAGGAATATATATAGGAGTCTTTTTTCTTTTATTAAAGACAGTTAAATTTATATTAATAACATTTGAGAGAGTTCTATTGAACCTTTGTGACTTGTTCTTTGAGAATTTATCTTTAAACCTTTACTAGTTCTTAGTTTAAGGTATAAAGTACTTTCTTCTTGTGATATCTTTGATTTTTTTTGGTATTCTTTAGAAGGTGATTAGTTTACATGCTAATTATTGTCTTTAGTTTCTCATAAAGCTGTCAAGATCCGAATCTAACGTTTTGATTCGTTTTCTCAAGTAAAGGCGTTAGATTTCTTCCATAAATCTTTACGTTGTTACTTGGATCTTGTCAAGGCCTTAGAATATCAATTTCTTGAAAATTCTTGGATCTTTCCTTTGAATTTCCCATATATTTAATTAGTTTTTATCTTTCTTTCTTTTTTTTAATTATTGCTTCTGTATTCTAGTATTCGCTCCATCTAGTATTGTTTCTAACCTTGATCGTATCAAGTCTCATATGCCAAATCAAACTAGGAACTCATTGGGACCTATGAAATTATTCCAAAAACCTTAGTTGATTGAACCCTAACTGGGCATTCCACCAAACCCATAACATTCAGACAATCATATTTATTACCCATTTCAGTTATTCAAGAATACATGCAATAATCAAAGATCGAAATATAAACCCTGAGCTTGCAACCTTAAATCTTCAATTAAACATGGTTATAAACATAAACCCACATCAAATAATAGCAATATGTTCAAATTAATAAAGTCCCATACAATAATTCAAGAAGCCAAGTCATTACACACCTCAAACATGAGGGTTTTTAGCCTTGCATGTCTGAAATATAAATTGAGTTGTCAAATGCATTATCCATGACAATGGGTGTTGGGATTGACAAGAAAATTGAATTAAGTTTGTCTTCTCTTGCTCAAATCTTCACTCTCCAATCCAAGTGCAAAACTCTTTCTTCAAGAGAAAACTATATTATGGCAAATATACTCCCTTTCTCTAGAATTATGTCAAGTGTCAATTTTGTATCAAAAAGTCCTTCTAGTTTCTTTTATACTCTTGACAAAAATACCCTCTATTTGTCCACGAGTCATCTTTTAGCGATCAAGTCGTCGCCAAATACATCAGCGATCCGCCAAATGTGTTCTTAACCATCTTTCTGAACTTGTTTGCGAGGCCTTGGACATTGTAACTTTGGCAATGCAACTACACGTCGTCAAATTTGTTTGACGATCCATCAAAATTGAACCTTTGTCACCTTTCTTCATAGAATACATGGAGCTTGATACTACAATAAAAGACGATTAGTGTCATCATTCTGCGATCTACCGAATCATTCAGTGACGATCGACTTCCGCCACCTTTTTGGAAATTCTGCTCCTTTTGTCTTTTTTTTTTCCTCAGGTTTGTCCTTCAATGCATTTCTTTCCTTATTTATAGCATCAAGCATATAAATTAGTTGACATATAACAAAAAAGAAGACATTGAGGATAATATTTTATGTAATTTAAGCCCATATGTGTCTAACATGTGGATTTGTCACACCTTGAAATTAACTTCTTGCAACAAAAAAACCCAATAAATGAGTCTAGACTTTGCATCATTCTTAGTCATTAAGTACCTCAGTGTTGTTTGATCCATGCTTTCAACAGCTTTAGTATCTAAGAGATAGGCCCTAAACCTTTCAAATGTATACACCACAACCAATAATTCATGTTGAGTGATGGTGTAGTTCTTTTGAGCAACATTAAGTTTCTTGCTTGCATAATAAATAGAATGAGACAATATGTATATTTTCTCAGACCCAAAACAACACTCAAAGCCACACCACATGTATCATACATTAAGTCAAAACAGAAATTTAAATAAGATGCAACTATAATAGGAGCAAAATAAGTTTTTCTTTTAAATATTCACATGCCTGTATACATACATCATCAAATGCAAAGGTAGCATCTTTTTTAAGAAACTTGCACAATGGTGTGTAATCTTGGAAAAATCTTTGATAAACCTCCGACAGAACCCTGAACGGCCCAAGAAACAATGAACTTCCTTATAGAGATAGGCAGAAGAACCTCTACAATCGCCTCTACCCTTGCTTGATCAACTTGAATGCCAATACATGAGATCTTATGACCCAATACAATACCATCCTTTACCATGAAATGTCACTTTTCCTAATTAAGCACAAGATTTGAGTCATCACATGTTTGCAAAACCTATTGAAGATTTTCAAGGCATGACTCAAAAGTGTCACTCATAACTGAAAAGTCATTCATGAATAACTCTATAGTGTCTTCAACCATATCAGCAAAAATAGATAGCATACATTGTTGAAAGGTTGGGGGTGCATTGCATAAGCTAAATGGCATTTTCAAAAATGTAAAGGTACCATATGGGCACATAAAGGTTGTTTTCTCTTGATCTTCAAGGGCTACAGAAAGCTAATTGTAACTAGAATATTCATCTGAGAAGTAATACTTTTACCTACATGCAATACGATCAATCATTTGAGCTATAGAGAGCATAGAATAATTGTCTTTCTCAATCAAAGCATTCAAATTCTAGTAGTGCATACAAATACGCCATCTGGTGACTGAACGCATTGCAAAAAGAAAACCCTTCTCATTATGAACAACGATCATATCCCAAACCCCAGTGTCAAAGCCACTTGATAATTTCATTCTTAATGACATCCTATATAGGAGGGTTAAACCTCCTTTAATGCTCAACACTAGACTTATAATCATCAACAACTTTGATTTTGTGGGTACAAAGACCTGAAGCAATATCCGCGATTGTCCACCTAGTAAGTAGCCTTAACATTTTCAGCACATCAGCCCGAGCTTCAACTTGCCAATCAAGAAGATCAGCTGCAATAATCATGGGTGAAGTACTATTTTCACTAAAGAAAGCATAACGAAGATGAGGAGGAAGAACTTTAATCTCAAGCTTTGGTAGTTCCTCCACGGAAGGTGACTCCTGATTCATTAAGTCGAGATCAAGCTTTGGGAAAGTTTTGAAATGAGACCGCAAGCCTGACAATACTGCAACAACTTCATCATAATCCTCTATATCTTCACCATCTTAGTTCAATGACACCATGGCAAATGATATACCAGGACCCATCATATCACCCATACTAGTAACTCATCTACAACATCAATGAGAGAGAGGACCTGAAGGTCTTTCCTCATGGATTTGCACACATTGTAAGTTACTTCTTCATCATCAACAAAATATTTTAATTCACCACTGTCAATGTCCACTAGGGCTCTCTCGGTAGTAAAAAATGGTCGGCTAAGAATGATCAAACCATCTACATCAACTTCACAAACCAGAATAACAAAATCAGCTGGAAAATAAATTTATCAATCTTTACCAACATATCATAAAGGATCCCAAAAGCCCATTTGATTATATGGTCTATTATAACAAGAGGCATCATGGTCGGGGTAGGTTTCCCTAGCCCAAGCTGTTTGAAAGTAATATACGATATCAAATTAATACTAGCACCCAAATTGCATAATGCCTTCTCAAATTCAAATAACCTAACAATACAAAGAATAGTGAATGCTCTTTGATCCTCCTTAGTCACAAGGTTCCTTGAAATAATAGCACTACAACTATGAAACACCTCAATAGTCTTGAAGTCCTAACTCCACTTTTTAGTCACCAACTCCTTCATAGATTTAGCGTACAGGCATCTCAAGCAAAGCCTTAATCAACGAATGATTAGAAGAAAGAGTCTTGAAGATTGAAATAAATTTATAAAATTTTTCCTCATCGTCTTTCTTCTTAAGCCTTTGAGGAAATGGAGGCTTAACTTGGGTAATGACTTTTGAGGAACTGAAGGAGGAATGACATTCTTCTTCTCCTTATCAACATCAACATTTTCATTTCGCATGGGCTCATCAAAATTATTCAATACCTCATTGTTCAACTCTTCAACTAACTCATCGCTTTGAAAAACTATGATCTTTCCTTTTCGAGAATTAGCAACATTATCTTCAGGTGCTTCATCACATACAACTTTAACAACTAGGAGTAGTAACATTGAGCGTATCACTTGGAAGGCCTCTCTTTTGCCTAGGATCAAGGTGAGATAAAATTTGACCCATTTGAGTCTCAAGTTGTTTGATAGTAATGAATGGGAAATAACCTATTGGTGGAATGAATAGAAATCAGCTTTCATCTGTTTCAATACCTTATTCGACCCCTCAATCTTGTGCAAAATAAAAGCTAACATGTCCTCTTTGAATACTTTTCAGGTCATATTTTATTCCATAGGCATTTGATGGTCATGGAGAGGAATATCGATCACCTTAGGACTAAGGAAACCTCTCTCTGTCAATAGTACAATCCCTCAAATTGTTTTCATGATCTCTCTAATATTGTTCTCTGTTTCAACCTTGATTTGAGGAAAATTGGACCTCCACGTCATATATAGGATAATACCAACATCTTGGGAAGAACTCCCACTCACCCTAATAGCATTCATAGTTTTCTTACTAGTCAACAAACTGTGCGGAGACATTACCTTTGCCATATTCTCATCTCTCTCTTGATTCTTCTTGACATATTCCTTTGTCAACCAAATTGTAAGTGGAGTCATCATGTCATCCCAAGTGTACTGCACTCAGTTAATCTTTGTCATCTCTTCTAGTAACTGTAATGCTCTTTCAAATGTTTGCCTTACAATACCATGACAAACCAGCTGGTCTGGATTACCTCTTTTCACTTAGCGAGGTTTCTACAAAAATGTTCCAGAAGTAGATGGTCTAGTACTCCATGATTAGGACATTACATCAATAACTTTTGGTACAACAACTATGTCTCATGTATTAGTTTACCTTCTAGCATTTTAAAATTTTGGATACTATCCTAGAGCTTCAACATGTTATAGGGAGGGAAAAATCTCTCAAAGAAAGTTTCAAGAAACTTCTCCCATGAAGTAATTAAGTCACGAGGCAATTTCAGCTAGCCACTTGGTGGCTTCCCCAACCATTGATAGTGGGAACAACTCTAGGACACACTCTATGGGGACAAGGGATAGGAAATTTTCACCATTCAAACACCTCAAATAAATCTAAGGAAAAAGGAGATAAGACGCACTTTATGGGAAGTAGGGACTTAGGACTTCCACTAACATGCCAATGCACCACAAGCAACAACAAAACATGGCATAAGAACTATCGAAAAGTCCCCATAGATACATAAGCATCGCATAGATCATACATTTCATGTCATCTAATAATACCTCTAATCATAGTGTAATGAGGGTCAAGACATGTCTCAAGTTCACTCTCAAAAGTAAAGTAACAAGATAATAATGTCTTAACATAAGCAAGATAGAAAATAGGTGTTGTCCTCAGAATGAAGGACTCACCACCACCAACTTTTCAATAGATAGTACTAGCCACGAAGAGGTAGATGGATAGGTGCTCCGGTCCCTGCACAGTTAGATCATGTAGGCAAAAAGTATGCATTAGTACTTCGAACGTATTAAGTGTACAGGGTGCAATACAACAAAAGACTATAAGACATTATAGACAAGATGCATAATTATATACAATGAAAATAAGCTCAATATGACCTGAATGATCAACACCTTAGTCAAAACGTGCAGGGAAGGTAAAGCGTGGGAAGAGATCTTAATTGACATTAAGATCACGCGAGCTACTACCTAGAATCTCAATGTTGCCTCCACACTGAAAAAAAAGGAGTGGTCTACTTGTCAAGGTAAACCATACCCCACTTTGTGGGAACTTGACCTAGTTGGACCCATTAGAATAATCCCACTTTGAGAAAATAATGATAACCTATGATGGCATTAGTTATGAAAAGTAAAGCTTCTATAAGGACCCTTGGGCATAGTCTCCCACTCTAAATCTGATTGGTACTAACTCTAGTCCCAAAGAATACATAACATAAGTATAATCATGACATGAATAACTTATAGAGCATAACAGCAGCATAGTAGGAGTAGATCATTAACATTTTTGACCCCTTCAAGTAAGCATTTTCCTTTCACAAGAGGGTTTAACATAACATCAAAGGGCTCACGATCCTGCATAACATTCATAGGATTTTTCATGAATTCATAACATACTTGGCAGCCCATAATCATTATTAATAAACTTGCATGCCTATCATGAGAATATATCATTAGAAACCATAATTTAAATAGCCCATGATGAGATTCAAAGACTCATAATAGTTAAGTTAAGACCTTTTCCAAAATCCATTAACTCATGCAATAGGATGGCAATAAATACTCATTTTAACATAATATTCATGATTTAGATCAAAATATAACATTGTGGTAAACATTTAACAAGACCCATTTAAGAAATTATTAACCCAATGTAGTAATGTAGAAGGTTCTTAAATACCAATTCATTTTATGTATTTTAAATCAATAAATAATACTTTCTAACATGGATCGTATACATAGTTAGGAATAGGAAATACCCACAGTAAAATAAACCTTGAAACCAAAGATTGGGTTAAAAGGGTCTTGGATGACATGATGGAAGGACCCATGGATGAAAAACTCGACATACATTAGAGCAAAATAGAGAAGAAAGTTGAAGAGAATCTTGGATTTGAAGTAAATCTTGGAAGAAATTGAAATTTGTTCTTCAATGGAGGATTTGTGTCTTCTTCCTTGACAGACAAATCTAGAATGAGTGAAGGGGAAGGTTATTTGGGCGTGAAAATAGGATTAAAAAGGTGTATTTTGGTTAAATGTATTGAAAACCCTTTCGGGGAATGTAAAAATATTATCAAGAGTAAAAAAAAAGACATTTCAATGAGTCCAAGCGTTAAAATCGATGGTCCAGGAGTCCCATCATCGAACCATTCAACTGATCACCGAATGGACTCTCTAACTGCACTTTTTGATAGTTTCTGAAGTTTTTTAGGACAATTCGGTGGTCTGAATCAGCGGGTCACCAAAATATTTGATGGATTGCCAAACAACATATTCAACAAGCTTCAGTAAAATGGCCATAACGTTTTACTTCAAACTTAGACTAAGAAAAAATTGGATGCACTGGAAAGCTAATTCAAATACCTATTTGGTAGGTAGTATGTTACCTAATTCATTATTTTCTAAGAGATATGACCATCTGAAGTTGACCCTCATATGAATTCATATCGAAGCTTAGTCGATTGGAATCCTTTGGTCTTGCGATGTAAGAGATATCTTATGACCCAAACCACATGTAATCCACTTTGAATACCTAAGAATTGACCACCACATTAGAAGTCATCAAGTTTATCCCATTCACGTACAAGGAATGACTCAGGTCTTAGCTTAAGATTTAAGGCGTTACAATATCTTCTCCTTGGGAACATTCATCCTCGAATGTGATGGAAAGATCTTGAAAAGAGCTAATAAACAAATTTCATCCCACATGAATGCATTAATGCAATTTAAACATCATTTCATGAAATCTCAATTTTATGCTTATGCAAACAATATAAAGGGATAAAGTATAAGATTTAATGTCTTAAGATATGATTGACTCATTACCTTTGGCTAGAGTAGAGTGAAAAAGATAAAGATGTCATTTCTTCATATCTGCGTCCCTTTCCAAGTAGCACTTTTGACTTGTTGGTTCCTCCAAAGGACCTTAAAGAAAGTTACGTCTTTGTTCCTCAAACTCTTTACTTGTATATCCAATATCTTAACTAGAACTTCTTTATACGTCAAGTTCTCTTCCACATTCGTCACCTCTAAAGGCACAATGGAGTTTGGGTCACCTATACACTTCCTCGAGATGGACGTATGAAAGATCGGATGAACCGTACTCATATCCATAGGCAACTCGAACTCATAAGAAACCTTACTAACACACATCAAGATTTTATAAGGTCCTACATACCTAGAGCTCAATTTCCCCTTCTTGCAAAACTAAACCACACCCTTCATCGGTGAGACCTTAAAGTATACGTAATCATCCACCCTTATCATCCTCACTTTCTCTAAGGATTTCAAAACCAAATCCAGACTTATCAAGGTCATCTCTCCCACTTCAAATGACCCAATCGGGGATCTACAACGTCTTACATATAATGCATCAAATGGTGCCATCTCGATGCTAGAATAGTGACTATTGTTATAAGCAAAATCGATAAGTGGGAGATACTTATCCCAACTACCCTTGAATTACAACACACAAGCTCTAACCATATTCTTAAGGGTTTGAATGATCCTTTCAGCTTGACCATCCATTTATGGGTGAAATGTCATGCTAATCTTGACTTTAGTACTAAGACCTCTTTGGAAAGATCTCCAAAAGTGAGAGGTAAATTGGGCACAACGGTCCAAAATAATAAACAATGGAACCCCATGCTCTAATCAACTCATGGATGTACAATATTACATACTTTCGGCACCATAGGTAGTCTTAACTGGTAAGAAGTGAGCAAACTTTATCATTCTATCAACAATATCTCAAATATAATCAAAATGCTTCTTGGTCCTATGCAAACCAATCACAAAATCCATATAAATCTCTTTCCACTTCCAAGTAGGAATCTATGTAGGCTAGACTACCCGACCTTTGATGTTCAACTTTGACTCGTTGGAAATTGTGACATTCAGCTACAAACTTTGCAATGTCTATTTTTATACCACCCTACCAACATACTTCTGTCAAATCCCTATACATTTTTGTAGAACTAGGGTGAATAGAATAGGATGAATTTGGGCTTCTTCCAAAATCAAGTCCCTCAACCTATCAATATTTAGCATGCACAACCTCCCTTGGTGTCTAAGGACACCATCTCCCCCTTGGGAGAAAACCTCTACTTTATCCTCTTTTAATAATGCTTTCAATTCAACTACGGAAGGATCACTATCTCTTGGATTCGAGCTCTTCAACCATGGAAGACTTGGAACTATCTATAACCACCATACGTCCATCTTCAATTTCATCCAACCTAGCCAATTGATGAACCTCCTTTACTAATTTCGTCTTCCTATTATCAATGTGAGATACATTCTCCATGGACAAAATGCATTGGCCATGACATTAGCTTTGTCAGAGTGATAATACACACTTATATCATAGTCTTTAAGGAGTTCTAACCATCTCCTTTGCTTAAATTGAGATCTCTTTGGGTGAACACATATTGAAGACTTTTGTGATCAGTGAATATATCTGCATGAACCTTATACAAATAATGTCGCCATATTTTCAAAGCAAACACCATAGTTTAAGCTTATGCACTTTTAGTTGCCTAGAAGCATAGGCAATGACCTTTCCACCTTGCATCAATACACAACCTAACTAATCCTTGAAGCATCACAATAGACGAAAAACCCTTCTAACCCATTTGGTAAAGTCAAAATAGGTGCGGAGGTGAGTATGTCTGTTAGAGTTTGAAAGCTCCTTTCACACTCATAGGTCCAAAGGAATTTTCTATTCTTTTGTGTCAACTTTGTCAAAGGGGATGCAATTGAAGAAAAATCCTCAACAAATTTCTGGTAGTATCCCGCTAAGCCCAAAAAAATCCTAATATTTGTTGGAGTCATGGGCCTAGCCAATTTTTACCACTTCTATTTTCTTGGAATCTATCTTTATTCCTTCACATGATGCCACATGCCCAAGGAATGCAACCTCCTTCAACTAAAATTCATATTTATCAAACTCAAGCAACTTCTCTTCTTTCAAGGTTTGAACACTACCCTTAAATGCCTCACATGCTCTTTCTCAACACTACCCTTAAATGCCTCACATGCTCTTTCTCACTTCAAGAATAAATCAAGATGTCAATAAATACCACAACAAACATATCAAGGTAGGGTTTAAATCCCTACTCATGAGATCCATAAATATGGTTGGAGCATTGGTTAGGATAAAAGACATCACCACAAATTCACAATGCCCATACCTTGTTCGGGAGGCCATCTTAGGAGTATCACATTCCCGTACCCTCCTTTCATGGTATTCGAACCGAAGATCAATCATAGAAAAATGATTAATCCCTTGCAATTAGTCAAATAATTCATCTATCCTTTGTAGTGGATACTTGTTCTTAATGGTGAACTTGTTGAGTTACTGGTAGTTGATGCAAATTCTAAGTGAGCCATTCTTCTTTCATACAAATAACACCAGTGCACCCCAAGATGACTTTCTAGGCCTAATAAAATGCTTCTCCAATAAGTCCCTCTAATGATCCTTTGATTCTTTCAACTCCGCTAGGTCCATATAGTAGGGAGGAATGGAGATAGGTTGAGTATCAGAGAGGAGGTCTATACAAAATGTTATTTTCCTTTTGGGAGGAGCATCAGGGAGCTTAATGAGAAAAACATCAAGAAACTCGTTAATCATCAAAATTGACTCGATAGAAGGAACTCTGAATGCAACATCCTTAACCCTCACAAGATGATTACTACAAACCTTAGCAATCAATTCTTGAGCCTTATCAAGAGATAAAGTTACCTTTAACCATCGAATCATGACCTTCCCACTCGAGAATGGGTTTATTAGGGAATTGAAACCTAACCTTATAAGTTCTACAATCAATAGAAGCATGACATACATATAACCAATTCATCCCAAGAATAGTGTCAAAATCTACTATTCAGCAAATCACAAGGCAAAACATTATGAAATATGAACATGGGGCAGCCCCTATCTATAGACTTTTCTAGCAACAATAGACTCACCAATAGGAGTTGACATCAAAAATGGTTCACCTAATAATTTGGGACACATACCAAACCTACTAACAATAAATAGGGTAATGGAAGATAAATTGGCACCCAAATCTAATGAAGCACACACATCATAATCATAAACCTTTAACATACCAGTGACAATGTCGGGTGCCTCATCATTTCCTTACTTCCCTTGAAGAGCATAAAACTAGTTATGATGTGGAGCACCAACTTGTTGGACACCTTATGCCCCTTGGCCTCCATGAGCACCATGTCTTTAAGGATGACCATATCTAACCTTGTTTGGAGCATGTCGATAATCAACAATCTTATGGCCCAACTTACCATACACATAGCGAGCACCCATGTCTCTTAAGTATTTACCACCATGATTTTTCCCGTACTCCTGATACCTAGGAGAGGCTGGTCCACCATTTCCACCTTGAAATTTAGAGCTAGGCACCTTATCATTAAAGAACCTTTGATTTGGAGCATCTGATGACCCTTGGCCTTGAAATTTTTGTTGGAAGCGACCACCTCTGTTACCCCTAACACCCTGGAATCCACCTTCATAATGAGCCCTCTTGGACTCCCCACTCTTCCTCTTCCTAAGATTCTCTCCTTCAAGTTTCTCGGCATATGTCATGAGCCGAAATAGGTCCATCTCTCTGATGAGCATGTGGTGTGACACTCTATGTTGACCAAGTCAGACACTCCCAACACAAATTTATTCATTGTTGCCTAAGAATCGGCAACCAAGTGAGGAGCGTACCTTGAGAGTTTGTTGAATTTGAGGGAAGGGTTTGAGGTTCATATGTTCCATCATCTTTGCCTCCCTTAGTCCAATAAGGATTAAGCAATTAAGGAAGCTGGCTTTGAATTTCTCCATGGAATAGGCTCATCATCCACCCTCTCCATCTTCCATTGGGTGAATTATATTTGTGCAAGGCCCTTAAGTTGGTAGACTACTAGTTCCTCTTTCTCTTCTAAGCTTAACCCCATGATAGTTAGAGCTTTGTATGCTTCATCAATAATTTATTGAGGATCTTCCTCCACTTCAGAGCCATGGATGAAACGACCCAAAAAAAAGTGCCCGAAAACGTATCTCAGAAGTGCCTAGAATATTGTTTTTCATATATCTAAAAATTTATTTGTTATTTTGAAAATCCGACTTCATATCCTTTTTTAGGGGGTAAAATTGAGCAGGAAACGGGTCTAACCTGAATTTAGAGGAGCCGTATTCAAAAATTGTAAAATATGCTATTTAAGAAGGTCCATTTTGAAGGGGCATATCTCTTAGCACATAAAGAATTGGGTGGCCCACGACCTTCCAGCTGAAATCGCTTTGAATTAGCTTTCCAACGCACTTCATTTTACCTCATTCCGAGTTCGGATGAAGGATTATCGCCTATTTTCATAAAATTCGCCCGTGTAGAAAATGCAATTTCCAATGTGCAGTCCGTTTTGGTCCTATTTTCTCTTGACTTCGGTCCAAGACTTTTAAGCCTTGGTACTAAGGGTTCCCACACTTGAAAATACACATACTTAGCCTTAGTTCACCCTCATATCATCCTAAACATTCCCCAAAACTCACTCAAACATTTAGACTCATATTTCACCCTAAATTCAAGTCCCAAACTCAAGACCAATCTTAAGGATTTCTTCAAGGATTTCACTCAAGCATCAGGTCTCCATTAAAATCTCTTTCAAGAACCTATCCAACGCTAAGGTATGTGGTGTTGAACCATTGGGTCCTTCCACCCATGATGCCTAAACCCTCTTTTACTTAATATTGCATGATTTAAAGTTGATATTACATGTGGATCTTGCATATAGAGAAATTTACTACACAATGATTTTACTTCATGAAAGTATGGTTGTTTTAGTATGTTTTGAGCTTCAAATCTTGGATCTAATGTTGGAATTGATGAGAGGTATTGATGTGAATGTCTTGGGGGTGTTACAAAGTGTTGATTAAAGGTTTTACCACTGATTTTACTGCATGATTTCATCTCTAAATTTCATGGTATTATACCCCCATTGTACACCCACCAAGTGCTTGATAAAATGTTTGGTTATGGTTTCTTGAGAAATTGAAGGTCCAAAGCATGATATATGATGTGAATGATGATATAATGATGAAATGAGCTTATGTACATGATAAATTCTATATAAAGTATTGCATTGGACCATACTCAATGGAGGTGAGGGTTTGTACTCATCAATCATATGAGGGGTTAGTACTTCAGCACCTAGGATGATTGGGGTGTGACCATCATCAACCGTGTTGGGGCTTTGTACTCATCAACCAAGTGAGGTGTTAGTACTTCACCAGCTAGGATGATTGGGGTATGACCATCATCAACCGAGTTGGGGGTTTTCACAACCTAGGATGATTAGGGTATGACCAACATCAACCATGTGAGGGGTTTATACTTCACCACCTAGGATGATTAGGGTGCGACCATCATCAACCAACCAAGGTTGGAAAGCTAGCTTGGTATCTTCTT
>JAOTQR010054089.1:0-48829 GCA_025774065.1 Solanum ossicruentum | reverse complement strand
ATTTTGAACAAAAGTGACAAAGCTTTCGAATAACCAACTTGGTGATCTTAAAATAAATTATTTGCATACTATAAGTTTCTCTTTAACTAATTTATGGCCATGGTTGACACCATGATATGGGGGCACAGGGATGGCGGCACGTAACACCTGTAGCTTACCTATCTTATGAAGTGGATACAGGGATGGCGATACGTAACGTCTGTATTTCACTTACACTATACTTGTCCTCTGACGTGGGAATAGGGACGGTGACACGTAACACCTGTATCCCACTTATTTTCTCTCTATTCCGTGACGTGACTACAGGGACGGCGGAGCGTAACGGCTGTAGCTCACCTCTAATGCAGATGAGATTTGTGACGGGTTCGTTTCGTTATGCATGGTTGATTTCTTATGTAATTGAGTGTTTTAATGTTGCATTTGATCTGATTATTCTATTTCTATTGTAGATTATTACTGTCATTCAGGTTCGCACTTACCGCTTTACATACTCGGTACCTATCCGTACTGATCCCCCCTTGTGCGGGGCTGCATTTCTTGCCCGCAGGTTTCGACGTACAGGAGAAAGACCCTGCCAGCTGGGATCCATTATCTACCATCGCCGCGCTACTTTACTTCAGGGGCAATCTTTTGGGTATATTCGCTTGGATTTGTACTTTCGTTACTTTGTTTTCTTTTGGTACTTTCGGGGGTATCGCGGGGCCCTGTCCCGTCATATATTTCACTTTGTTATGTAGAGGTCGGTGGACACGAGTGGGTGATAAGTCTAAGATGTGATGTGATTGTACATGTCTTATACTTTATTAGGCGGTAGGACCGCAGCGGAGACCTTGTCAGCCTGCATTGATATGTATATATATATTTGTGTGTTTTTCAGTGTATTTTGGGAGCAACTGCAGGTGCGGATAGTCAGTAAAACCGGGGAAACTCTACCGAAATTTCGGTAGAGTTCATATACTTGCGGATGAGACTTGTGGTTGAACGTTAGTCTAGGTGTCTAATCGGCACCAGTCATGGCCCCGGGGTTGGGTCGTGACAAAAAGTGCTTGAGAATGTGCCTCGGAAGTGCCCATAATCGTAATTTTCATATATCTCAAAATTCGTCTATGATATGACAAATCTGACTTCATATTCTTGTTTAGGAGTCAAAATTCAGTGGGAAATGGGTCTAACCTCGATTTTAGAGCAATCGTATCAAAATTCAGAATTCCAAAGTGACTGATTTCTAGTGAGGAACAACTCCTAAGGCGCGGCGCACCAGGGGCACGCCTCTATGTATTTTTGTTGCCATTTTTCTTGTTTGGTCCAAGACTTTTGAGTCTTGGGCCTAAGTCTTCCCATATGTAAAAATACATATATTTAGCCATATTTTACTTTCATATCATATAAGACATTCCCTAATACTCTCTCAACACTTAGATAAATATTTTACTCAAAATTCCAGTTCCAAATCTCACCCCGGATCTTAAGGAAATCACTCAAGCTTCAAGTTCTCATCTCCATCTTCATCAGGGAATTCTCCAAAGTTGAGGTATGTGGGTTCCTTTGACTCATGGTGCTCAAGCTTCCTTTTTACATAAATTGTATGTTTCTAAGTTGATTTACTTATGAGTCTTACTTATTATGAATTTGGCTATGAACTATGTTTTGGTTTCATAAAAGTGTGACTATTTAAGCATGTTTTGAGATATGAATCTTTGATCTATCTTGAGATTTGATGAAGGGTTTTGATGTATATTGCATGAGGGTATTACTAAGTGTTGGTGGTGGTTTTACATTAAGTTTTCTTGCATGATTTCACTCTTGAATTGCATAGTTTTACACTAGCATTACACACCCGTCAAGTGTTTGATAAAATGTCCGGATTATGTTTCTTGAGTTGTTAAAGGCCTAATGCATGGTATATGAGTTAAGTCACTTTATGATGATGAAATGATGGTAGATATTCCATGAGAAATATCTATTGTGTTATGACTTGGCTATAGCCAATTGAGGCGTAATGCCTCAATCACCTCGGATGGGGGTGGTAAGCCATCAACTAATTAAGGGGTTGGTACCTCAATCACTTCCGGCAGAGGGTGGTCATGTCCGTCAACAAATTGAGGAGTTGGTACTTCAATCACCTTGGATGAGGGTGGTAAGCCATCAACCAATTGAGGTATTGGTAGCTCACTCACTTCTGACAGAGGGTTGTTATATCTGTCAACCAATTGAGGAGTTGGTACCTGAATCACCTCGGATGAGGGTGGTAAGCCATCAACCAATTGAGGGATTGGTACCTCAATCACTTCTAACGGAGGGTAGTCATGTCCATCAACCAATTGAGGGGGTTGGTACCTCAATCACTTCTAAGGGGTGGTCTACCTTGGATTCCAAGTACTAAGTTTGCTTGGTTTATAGAGATGGTCT
The DNA here is from genome assembly GCA_025774065.1 of Solanum ossicruentum. Taxonomy (NCBI): domain Eukaryota; kingdom Viridiplantae; phylum Streptophyta; class Magnoliopsida; order Solanales; family Solanaceae; genus Solanum; species Solanum ossicruentum. The sequence goes on along the minus strand of JAOTQR010054089.1, from coordinate 46,420 downwards.
CTTCCTTCATATGTAATACATTCTATATAAGTATGTTTTACTTCATGCATCATTCATACATGACATATTGTTATTATGCCATCCATTGCTTATGATATTGCATTTTGCCTATGTTTCCTATCTCTTGTTGCATTACATCCTATATACTTAGGACATTCAAACGTACTAACACATACTCTATGCCTACATGATATTACCATGTAGGAACCGGAGCTCCCATTGATTCTCCTTCATGTGGCTAGACAGATTGTTCAAGTTAGCTTTGGTGAATCCTCATGTCCGGGGATAATATCTATAATTTTATGCTTATGCTTATACTACATATTGTATATTTCGAAATATTTATGGTCGTTACTATGACGGTGAGTCCGATTGCTTGACTTGGCCCCCGCTAAGTTCTATGTCTAGAGGTGTTGCTAGACAAGTTATGTATTAAGCTTGAGTTTTGACTCATCTATGTTATTTATATATTAAACTCTCTTCCTTAGTCCCAATTTTCCTTGTCTATGTTTTCTCTTGTTGTTTATCTTGCCTTCGCGACGAAGGATATTTGTATGTTATGCTAAGAGGCTTGTTTGGGGTTCCTTTAGGTTCCCCATTCGCCGTGTCACATCAGACCCTAGTTTTGATCGTGACAAAAAGTAGGAAAAAAGATTTACAACCCAATATTTAAAAGATAAACATCAAAACTAGTGGAGTGACTAACTTTGAGCTACAATATGAGGTACTTATTTAATTTAATGAACATACATGCATATTAAAACATGAGAATAACTAAATGACATGAGAAAACTAGTAGACATGAATTTGAAAAAATATTGTGGAGGAACCACTACCTTTCGCTGAAACTAAACTGGAAGGAAAGATATAGGGGCACTTGGTCGTCATATCCGCTTACGCTTCCTGAGTAGCTTCCTCAACTAACTGATTCCTCTAAAGGACTTTCAATGAAAAAATTATTTTATTCCTCAACTTACGAAACCGATGGTCAAGAATCTTAATTGGGACCTCTTTATAAGAGAGACTTTCCTTCACTCCAACACTCTCTAAAGGCACAACTAAAGTCGGATCACTAATGCACTTCTTCAACAAGAACATATGAAGCACTAGGTGCACTGATTCCAACTTTGCAGGCAAATTTAACCCATAGAACCCCTTACCGTAACACCTAAAATTCTATAAGGGATAACATATCTTGGACTGAGCTTTCCTTTCGTACCAAATTTTATAACCGTCATTCATAGTTGAAGTTTTTAGATAATCCCAATCATCAACTTCTGATTCAAGCATTCTTCTTCTCACATTGACATAGGATTTCTGCCTACCTTAGGTAGTTATCAACCTTGCTCTAATGAATCAAAGTTTCTTCATAGACTCATGAATTGACTCAGACCCTGTCAAGGCTACTTCATTGACCTGAAACCATCATATAGGAGATCTACACATCCTATTGTCACGACTCAAGCCTAGGGTATAGTCATAACACGATGAATAAGAGACTGAAAGACACCTCATCCAAACCTCATAGCATTGATTAAGCATTCATATAGGTATTAAACATATAAAATCAGAATTTAAAGATGGGAAATAGGACTAAGGAACATTCAATATAAGACTTGCAAAATAAAATCAACATAAAGCATCATACATTGTCCAACAAAATGAAATCAACATAAAGTTGCATACACTTGTCCAATGATACCAACTACCAAAAGACTTGGCAGGGGCTAAGATATGTTCAAAGCTCACCCTCAAGTATAAGTATCAAGAGATACACCATAGAAAGTAAAAGTCTCAAAATAAGATACAACTCAAGACGTAAACGTCTCAAAGAACAATAAGCATACAAGGAGGAGGTGTAGTCCCTGAACTAGAGGCCTCACTAATAATACTAGTCTTGAATGCCCAAAGTCTAGCCACGTGCCAAAGGAAGAGGAGCACTGGTCCCTACATGGTGATATCGTATAGGCAAAATATATATTACTACTTTGGAATGTACTAAATATATGAGATGCAGATGCAATATATGAAATTCTAATATCATCATTATTAAAATTATAATGCCATCATGAATGAAATTGTAATGTCATCATACACGATATGCATAGTCATATTCAAGGAGTATAACTCAATATGCAATAAAAGGCAAGTGCATCATGTGAAAAAAAACGCGCTTTAAAGTAACATAAACATCATATATATAATATTGTGGGAGGAGGCCTCAATGAACATGTCATCCCCAGGGAGGGTACCTTGGGTGTAACTGACACTCAGAAATTATTGCTAGTCCCCAAGCGAACCACCTGGCCTCATTATATTCGTTCAATTAATAGATCAGAGGAAGACATAAAAATCAACAATTACCTAACAATGGGAAACTATATCTTATCACATCTACACAAGAAATATGGGCTACAGGCCACATGACTAGCCATCAACATCCTTAACATACGATAGAATTATGACAATTTAATTTAGAAAGGGGAAAAGACCCCAACATCAATCCATCATCTCTCTATGTCTATGAAGCCTCTGTTCCTACCATCTAGGAAGGTACCATGACGGGCCATGGATACCACAAACTCAAAGAGTAATTCAAAACATAAGAAAATAAAATAAAAGGCATCCTCTAAATGCAGGGGAGAACTCACCAAGTCTCTGAAGCTAGAAGTCTCTGAACTTAACGAACCGCCTGTTGAAGTCCTCTATCTACTGAATATGAATCATGAAATGATGTAGCGCCAAATAGCGTCAGTACATGAAATGTACAGTGTGTAAAATATGCTAAGAGTAAATAGTATAGATAGAATAAAATGGAATGACATCAACTCATCAGCTACTCACCTCAGCTTAGGATAAGGAGTAGGACAATATCACATCAACATCAATCAAGACTTATACCATCACATCAACATTAGAGTACTATCAAGATGAAACTTATCTTAGAGTTTCACTAACTGACAACCATCACCTATGAGCCGGTAATGATACAACAAAAGCAATTTCATTGCCACATCCATCCAATACCTTGCCGGGTTAGAGGACGTGTCTATCAATGGATCCATAAATCTATCAAGTCCTTTTTTGGGATTGAGGAACCATCCGTTTTTCATGGTCCAGTCCTCTTCTAGCTGGCCACATAGTTAATGAGTGCGAGTGGGACTCATTCTTACTCATTTCGGTGCCCAATACTCCTCTTAGGACTCAACATGCTAATACGCTATCAAACATCAAGATTTCTTATCACTTAGTCTTTTTTGGACAAGGAACAACTTCTCTCATTATCTATCAACTCAAGGAGGTAGGAACATTCTTTAATATTAAATTTAACCTGTTTAAGACTTCTAAAGATCCATCTCATCAACATCAATCATCAACACATTCAACTTAGGACCTAGACCACAACAAGCATGCACACCCATATGGTCAAGGCTCTAGACATCAACCCGTAAGTTCATTCTTGTAATCTTTAACAAAGTAATCATTTAGGGTTAAGATAATAATTCAAATAAATTATTTAAATAAATAATTCAAGTTATGATGATCATCAATTCAAAAAAATATATAATGTAAGAATAATTTTCAAATATCCATTCAAGAATTACACAAACAGAACCCATTACCTTCAACTATCAACCTACTACATTCAATGGGGGTACATGGGAGAACAATCCCATGTTTTGGGTTGCCTTACATACCTGGATGAAGAATTACTTAGGCTCCTTCAAGGAATTATCCTCGAACCTGGAAATCTTCAAGATCTCTCTTCTTCCTCCTTCAAGAACCCTCATTTAGAAGTTAAGAAAAATGGGTTTTTAAAACCCTTAATTTGATATAAATGACCCTTAAACACATTTTTGGGACTTAGGATATGTTGGGGAATGACCAAAAGGCCCTTCTCGTATTAAAAGAATAATTTGATCCTGAAATACCATGTCCGCAACGTGTTTGGGGAGCGGACATGTGTATTTTCACAAATTTTTGTTCTTTCCAGTTCACGCTGAAAATTAAAAAAAAATGTCAAATCGCGTTTCCTCCGCATCATCCCTCAGACGCGGACTGACACTGTTTTTCGATTAATTAGCAAAATTTATTTTTCAACTCGGTTTCTTTAAAATTGGGTCGAGGCTATTTTCCCACTCAATTTTTCGTACTGATAGTAAATTTGGTGTCAGATTTTCCATTGGATCTTAGGAAGACGTATTATGCACACAATTCCTTTCTAGGGGTATTTCGATAATTTTATGGGGTGTTACAGAATATTTAAGATCGTGTAAGCTACTACATGAAATCCAATGTAAACCCCCTATATTAACATGGGGAGATCACTTGGCAGGTGAAATTCCGTCAACTTATGCATGCATATCTTAACTTTAATTTTGCTATTGTGGATCCACTAGCCTTAGCCTACAAAGGCTCTATGGTGGCACATAGTTAGTGAGACAAGTGCTTGTTACTAAAGTTTCTTTATTGAACCTCACCTCAATGCCCCATTCGGTGCTAAGTCAAGTTCCATGAAATACTTATAACATAACTGTATATATAGGCATTTATAAACTTTGAAACAAACTTTAATATCATAGGAATATCTCAATAACTTAGGAGGCCACTCAAGTGAGAATTGTCCTTTCACACGAAGGGTCCGTCTTTGGTGAGATTTATCCTTTCACCATCTTAAACATCGTTATCAAAGGGCTTCATATAATGCTTATAACTGTCATATCATTCATAAACTTCCGTAACATACTTGAAGGCCCTTATCATTAATATTATGCTTCATATAGGAACTTAACTTAAAACTTAGTGGACTTATGCAAGGAGACTTAAAAATTATGCAATTCAAGAGTATCATGCATTGACATAGTGAAACTCCTCAATGTCAAACATTATTAAAACAACCCACTTCATTCAATCAAAATCCTAGATAGGGTCATCATGAAATTCAACTTGAAAACTACATAAATTGATAACATATCATAATATTACATCATTATAGCCAACATAATGGAAAATAAATCATTATACCTTGATTTAAATAAAACTCATGAAACTCATAAAATTTCATAACTTCAAGAAAAGGTATAATAGAACATGATTGGACTTTGTGGATGAAAGAAATCCACAAATCAAGCCCATATACCAGGTTAGATGACCTAAAGAAAAGAGTTCAAGTTGAAGAAGAAAGCTTGAGAATACCCTAGCTACGTTCTTTTTTCTCGAGAGAGAGTTTTTCCTTAGAAAACATTGGGAAGTTTGCGTGAAGAATGAATGAGAGTAATGGGGAAGAGATAGGTTGGATATGGATAGTATAAGGCTTAAAATGACATAGAATTAGGCTTAAGAAATGGAAAAAGTCAAAAATACCTTTCGTTAAAACTATAGAACCCAAACTATTTACCAAGACTATCGGTCGTAATCATAAATCATAGGTTTCGTCCTGGTTACGTTTTGAACCTTTGAAAATATGTCTCTGAAACTCAATCAATGAGTCCATTCTACAACTCGAAGATGGTTTATGGTTTGTAAAGTCCAGTTGTGAAACCACATAACACTTAGAAAAATTTCATATTTTAGGACCCTAACCACAAACCCTTTTTACGAATCATAAACCAAACTACAATTCATCTTGTTTGTTCGTAGATCATGATACAAAAACTTATATTTTGGTCAACTCTGAACCCATTTCAAGAACACCTATCTATATTCCGTACTTCCATTTATAAATCGTAAATAGCCCTCGTAGATAACCCCCATACTTGACAAATTTTCCCCTTTGACTATTCCCTTCCATTAGCCATGTTTACGACCTTTGGTATGAACCATGAATCGTAAAGAAGGCTCGTGCTTTGGTCTAAAATTTTTAAGTTCAACATTCTTTCTAAATTTTCTAACTTTCTAACATTTGGGTTCTTATAATATCTCCCCATTAGGAACATTCCTCCTTGAATGTGCTAAACATGAGCTATAAAAAATTTAAAAAGCAGCTAATAACCCAACATGAATGCAAAAAATGCAACTTAAGCATCTTTTATCTAAAATTTTCAAACTCATGTTCCTAACATCATTAAAAAACAATCCCACAAACATGCAAATATACATAAACGACATGAAAAAACTGAAATATATGGAATTTGAGACTTTTGGGAAAAAGAACTCAATACCTTAGGCTTGAGTATAGTGTAAAGGATAAGGGCATTGCCTCTTCATATCTACTTCTGCCTCCCATATTGTACTTCTAACTTGTTGATTTCTCCAAAGAACCATGAAGGATGCAACTTATTTGTCTCTCAACTTCTTCACTTGCTGATCTAGGATCTCAACCGGTACCTCTTCATAAGTCAAATTCTCTTAAACACTCACATTTACCAATGGAACAATGGAGTTTGGATCACCCATAAATTTCCTCAATATCAAAATCTGGAACACCGAATGCACCATACTTATCTCCATTGGCAATTCTAAGTCATAAGCCACCTTACCAACCCTCTAGAGAATTTTATAAGGCCCTACACCTAGGGCTCAATTTTTCTTTCTTACCAAATCGGATCACACCCTTCATGGGTGACACCTTCAAATAGGCCCAATCATTAACATTAAACTCAAAGTTCCTTCTCTTAACATCGGAGTATGACTTTTGGCCTTTTCTCCCTTATAAGTTTCACCTTTTCCATAATATCTATAACTAAGTAGGGTGCTATCAAGGCCATTTTACCACCTTCAAACTAGACTACAAAAGATCTACGATGCCTCTCATACAAGGCCTCAAATAGTGCCATCTCAATGCTAAAATGCTAGCTATTGTTGTAAGCAAATTTTATAAGTGGTAAGTGGTTATCCCAACTCCCTTTAAACTCTAACACACAAGCTGTCAACACATCTTCAGGTGATTGAACATCCCTCTCGTCTTGCCCATCTATTTGAGGACAAAAATTGATACTCAAACTTTACCATAGTGCCAAGACCCTTTTGAAGTGATATCCAAAAATGAAAGGTGAATTGAGCTCCATGATTTGATATAATAGACAATGCAACCCCATGCAAGTTTACCAACTCTTGGATATATAACTCAGCATAAGTTTTGGCACTATAAGTTGTCTTGACCGGTAGAAAGTGAGACCTTTTCATTCTATCACCTGTCATCTAAATGGAGTCAAAATTCCCCTTAGTCTTGGGCAAACAAACTACAAAATCCATGTTGATCTCTTCCCACTTCTAAGTGGGGATTTCAATGCCTTGGATTAGGCCACCCCCGTCTTTCATGTTCAACCTCAACTTGTTGATACTTTGGGCATTCAACCACAAACTTTGCAATGTACTTCTTTATTCTACTACATCAGTACACCTTCCTTAGGCATTTATACATCTTAGTGGAACCGGGATGAATAGAATAGGATGAATTATGACCCCCTTTCATAATTAAGCTTTTCAACCCATCCACATCCGGCATACACAATCTACCTTGGTAAAAAAGTACTTTATCTCTCTCTTGTGAGAGAACCTCCAGTTTACATCACTTCACTAATGTCTTCAATTCAACCAAAGTGAGATCAAAATGTTGCTTAAATTTGACATTGTCAATCAATGAAGACTCAAAATCATTCAGTACCATTATACCATCATTTTTGGCGTCACTTAGCCTAATCCCTAACATAGCCAACCTATGAACATCCCTTGCCAGCTCCCTTTTTTCATCATCAAGGTGAGACACGCCATCAACACCCTACTAAGTGTATTGGCTACCATATTAGCCTTAGTCAAGTTATACTTCACACTCATGTCATAATCCTTGCATAGTTTTAACCACCTTCGTTCCCTTACATTGAGGTCTCTTTGGGTGAATATATGTTAGAGACTTTTGTGATCGGTGAAAACATTTACAAGAACCTCATGCAAATAATGAAACTAAATCTTCAATGCAAACACCATGGCTAAAAGTTCAAGATTATGTGTTGAGTAATTCCTTTCATGTACCTTTAATTGCCTTGAAATGTAGGCAATCACCTTTCTAATTTTACATCAACACACAATCCAAACCAACCCATGAGGCATCATAATGATAATGCCCCTTGATACCCTCTAATAGAGTAAAGATTGGAGTAGAGTTAATCGACCCTTCAAGGTTCGGAAGCTTTACTCACACACATCCGTCCACATAAATTTTACTTTCTTTTAAGTCTACCTTGTCAATGGTGACAAAATGGAGAGAACCCTTCAAGAGACCTCATATATTACCTGACTAGATCCAAGAAACCCTTAATGTATAAAGGAGTCAATAATCTAGTATAATTCTTCACTGCCTCCATTTTTTTAGGATCAACTTTAATCCCTTCACTGACCATCACAAACCCAAGAAACATTATCTTTTCCAAAAAAAAACTTGCACTTACTAAACTTGGCAAATAATTGCCTCTCCCTCATAGTTTGTAGCGTAATTCTCAAATGATCAATGTTATCTTTCCTACTCCAAGAATACACCAAAATGTCATCTATGAAGATAACCACAAAATCTTTAAGGTAGGGCTTGAACATCCTATAAACTAGATCCATAAATATTATCGGTTTAGTTAGACCAAATGATATAACTAGAAACTTGAAGTGCCTATACCTTGTTCGGAAAGCCATTTTGAAAATATCACACTCCTTCACCTTTAGTTGATGATAATTGGACTGAAGGTCATTCTTAGAGAAATGTCTAGCCCCTTGCAGTTGGTCAAACAAGTCATCTATTCTTGGAAGGAGATACTTGTTGTTTGTGATTACTTTGTTGAGTTGCCAATAGTCTATGCACATTTGGAACGACCCATCTTTCTTTCTTACAAAGAACAATGGAGCACCCCATTGAGACCTACTTGGACTAATGAAACCTTTTTCCAACAAATCTTTCAACTGTTTCTTCAACTCTTCCAACTTAGTTGAGGCCATTTAGTAAGGTGGAATGGAGATAGGTTGGGGTACCAGGAAGGAGATCTATGCAAAAATCTATTTTCCTTTTGGGAACTAGGAAAATCCTCGAGAAATACATTGAGGATTTATTGACAATAGGAACCAACTCAAGAGATGGAATTTTGGAAGAGACATCTCTAATCCTTACTAGGTGATAGACACATCCCTTGAAAATCATCTTATGAGCTTTGATATAGAAAACAAATCGACCCCTGAATTCTAAACTACTGCCCTTCCACTCAAGAGTGGAATCATTGGGAAATTGAAATATGACTCTATGAGTTCAACAATCTATAAAAGTATAGGAGGCATACAACTAATCCATCCTAAGGATGACATTTAACTCAATCATAGAAAGTTTTATCAGATCACAAGGGACACCTTTATGCAAGATAGACACAGGACAACTTCTAGACTCTTTTTGCAACCATTGACTCACCTATGGGAGTACAAACTTCAAAGATATCAACTAAGATAGTGGGGCAAACATTGAGTCTATTTGCAAATGAAGGGGATCTAACAATTCATATATATCAAAATTTTAAGCTTTCAACATACTGATGACAATATTTGGTAACTTTTCTACTTCTTAGTGGGCATCCAAAGCATAAAACTGATTGAACCTTGGAGCACCTTAAGCTTTACCATCTTGGCCTTGAGGCCTAGCACCACCACTTCTACACTTCCTAGCATGATGATTGAGATTTACATATTTGAAGCATGTATTAGAGTCAACTATACATTCCCCTTTGTGGGGCTTTCCACACTTTGCACAATTTGGGGATACTTAAGCACTTGGACATCTTTATGTCTTTTGATTGGGGCCCTTATCTGTGTTGAACCTTGGAGCAGGAGCACTGGTTGAACCTTGGCCTACTTGCTTTTGACCACCATGATGCTTGCTATGTCCACCATGTCTTTAATGGGAGAATCTACCACCTTCAACCTGAGTCCTCTGGACTCCTTAGCATGCTCTCTCAATTTTTCCTCCGTTATTTTCTCTGCATAATTCATGAGGAGGGAAATGTCCATCTCCTTCACAAGCCTGGTCTATCAATTTTTCACTCCTTGGACACCAACTCTAACACCTTAGAAATTAATCTGGTCATCCTTTCCCTCGGGTTGGCAATAATGAATTTTGTATACTTGGAGAGTTTAGTGAATTTGAGAGAATATTCCCTTACACGCATGTTGCCTTGCTTTAGGTTGATGAACTCTTGCACTTTGGCCTCCCTTAGCTACAATAGAATGATTGGTCTAAGAAGCTACCCTTAAACTCTTCCTATGCAATTGAGCCTACTTCATCACCTTTATCCTCAAGACATTAATCATACCATACTTTGTCCATGCCTTTGAGTTGATTGGACACAAGCTTGTACTTTTCTTTTGGTGGTACCCCCATGACAACCACAATCCAACAGGTCTCATCAATGAACTCTACCGAATCCTCATTATTGTTGGAACCATAATACTTGGGCGGGTTCATCCTCATGAAATCCTGGATCCTAGTTGATGGGGTAGGTGCGTAAGGAGGAAGGAAAACCTCCCTATTATCTTAGAAGGCAAAACTTAGGCTAACATCATGAAGGTGGAATGGAACTCCTCAGGAGAGACTCCCTCTTTTGGGGGATTTAGAGGGATTGGATCCCCATTCACTTCCCTTGGTGGAGGAACTATTCTCGATGACATGATCTAGAAAATGGCAAAGAGAATGTCACTAGATAGGGGAGACCTTAGGCAATTTCCAAGGGCACAACATGAATTATGAAAAAGGAAACATTTTCTAGATGCCTCATAGCCTCTCACTCATAATTGTGGCGCGCTTCACAACCATGAATAATACTTTATTCAGCACAGTATGTTGGATATTTGTTGATCATTTCAAAACCTCGTACTCTGATACCAAGTTTTTCACGATCTAAGCCTAGAGCCTAGTCATAGCATGGCAAATAAAGGACTTGAAGACACCTCATCCAAGCCTCTTAGCATTGATTAAGCATTCATAGGTATTGAAAATATTAACCCAAAATTTAAAGAATAGGGAATGGACTAAGGGACATTCAATAAATGATTTACAAAATGAAATCAACATAAAGCTTCATTCAAAATATGCATAGTCATATTCAAGGAGTATAGATCAATATGCAATAAAGGATAAATGCATCAAGTGAAAAAACATGTTTTATAGTAACATAAATATCATATATATATATATATATATAACTTTGTGGGAGGAGGCCATAATGAGCATTTAAGATCTTGTGAGCTACTACATGAAATCCAACATAACCTCCTACGTTGGCAAAAAAGAGACCACTTGCCGGGTGGAACTCTGTTAACTTATGTATGCATGTCTTATCTTTAACTTTGCTATTGTGGATCCACTAGACTTAGCCTATAAAGACTCCTGTGGTGGCACATGTTTAATGATACAAGAGGTTGCTACTAAGATTCCCTTACTAAACCCCACCTCGATGCCCAATTCGGTACTAAGTCAAGTTCTATGGAATATTTATAACATAACCATATACATAGACATTTATAAACTTTGAAACATACTTTAATATCATAGGGGTAGCTCATTAACTTAGGAGTCCACTCAAGTAAGAATTGTCCTTTCACATTGAGGGTCCATCTCTGGTGAGAATTTTCATTTCACCATCTTAAACATCATTAATAAATGGCTTCATATAATGCTTATAATTGTCAAATTATTCACTAATGTTCGTAACATACTTGAAGGCCCTTATCATTAACATCCTGCTTCATATAGGAACTTAACTCAAAATTTAGTGGGCTCATGCAAGTAAACATAAAAATCATGCAATTCAAGAGTATCATCCATTGACATGGTTAAACTCCTCAATTTCAAACATTGTTAAAACAACTCATTTTATTAAACCAAACCCTAGATAGGGTCACCATGAAATTCAAAACTTGAAAACTATAGAAATTCGTAGCATATTCTTACATTGCATCATTAAAGTTAACATAATTGACAATACATCATTATATCAGGATTTAAGGAAAACTCATGAAATCCATCAAATTTCATAACTTAAAGATAGGGAAAACAAAACATGATTTTATGGATAAAAGGAATTCACAAATCAACCCCAAATACATGATTAGATGACCAAATGAAAATTGTTGAAGTTGAAGAAGAATGCTTGAAAAAACCTCTAGCTGCCCTTCTTTTTTCTCGAGAGAGAGTTTTTCCTTAGAAAATATTTTGGAAGTTTGACAAAAGAGTGAATGAGAGTAATACGTAAGGGACAGGTCTGATATGGGTAGTATTAGTCTGAAAATGATGTAATATTAAGCTTAGGATAAGGAAAACGTCAAAAATATCTTTCCCTAAACTACCAGAACCCAAATTATAGACCCAATTTATTAGTTATAAATCGATCCACGAATCGTAAACCATAGGTTTCCTCCTAGTTACATTTTGAACCTCTGAAATATGAGTCTGATACTCAATCTATGATCCCAATGTATGACTTGTAGATGGTTTTATGGGTCAAAAAGTGCAGTCATGAAACCACCCAATACTTAGAAAAAATTCATATCTTACAATCCTAACCTTGAACCGCTTTTTCGGATCATAAATCAAACAACAACTCATCTTTTTTATTCATTGATCATGATTTAGAAACCCATATTTTGGCCAACCTTGACCCCATTCCATGAACACCTATTTACGATCCATAGTTCTATTTACGGACCATAAATACCCCTTGTAGATGGCTCTTATACTTGACAAATTTTCTACCTTGATTGATCCCTTCCATGAGACTTGCCTATGAACACCCCTTGTTTGAACCACGAGCTATAAATAAGGCTTGTACTTTGGTATAAAATTTTTCAATTTAGCATTCTTTTTACATTTTTCAACTTTCTAACTTACGTGTCCTTACACCTAACATATGGCGCCTCAAATGGAGCCATTTAAATGCTAGAGTGAAAAGGAAAATGATCATCCCTATTACCTCTAAAGACGATCATACAAGCTCTCAACATATTCTCCAAGGTCTAAATAGATCTTTCGACCTAGCCATTTGCTTGTGAATGAAATACTAAGCTTAAGCTAAGTACCACGGCCTTTCTTAAATGATCTCTAACAGTTAGATGTAAACAGAGTACCCCGTTCTAAGATGATAGACTATGGAACTCCGTGCAATTTCACTACCTCCCGAATGATATGTCTAGCATAATCCTCAGCTGAATAGGAAGTCTTGACTAGAAGGTGATATGTCAACTTAGTCATTTAGTCTATAATCATTTATATCTAGTCATGTTGTCAATATGTATGAGTCAATCCAATGATGAAGTATATATTCAAATTTATCCACTTTAAAGAGGAATACCAATATCCTAAGTCATATCATCTATTTTCTGAGGCTCAACCATAACTTGTTGGCACTTTAGACACTAAGCCACAAATTCTGCAATATCTTTCTTCATCCTATTTCACTAATAGACTTTATATAAATCATGGTACATCTTAGTAGTTCCCATATGATTAAAATATTTAGAACTATGAGCTTCTAAAAATATATGTTGCCTCAATCCATTAATATCTAGAACACACAGTTGACTTTGTACCAAAACACATAACTTAACTTTGGGAGAAAGCTTCAATAGTCTTTTCAAGAATACTTTTCTTTAATTTATCAATTTTAGATAATCTCCTTTCTTTGTCTTAACATCTATGATAAAAGACTATTTTGAATAGTATGAATAATAACTCTACCATCTTTTGAATTTATCGAACGAACCCCAAAATGGGTAAGCTTATAAACAACAGGAACTAATTCCTTCTTCTCATCTTTAATGTGAGCCGCACTACCCATGGACAACTTGCTAAGAGCATCTACCCATGCATTGACTAAATTGGATGGTAAAAGACAAATTTGCCACTATATTAACTTTATCTGAATAGTATAAGACACTCATATTATAATCTTTTAGCAAATCAAGCCATCTCCATTGGCGAAGAATGAAGTCCTTCTAATTAAACACATATTGAGGACTCTTATAATTGGTGAACACATCTATATATAGACCATATTGATAGTGCCTTCAAATCCTTAAGGCAATACTACCATCATTAATTCAAGATCATGAGTCAAGTTATTTTTCTCATGAGCCTTGACTTGCTTGGAAGCATATTGCTATGACCTTATCATGTTATATTTATACACAACTTAGGCCTATTTTGGAAGTATCATAATACACCACAAAACCATCTGAACCTTCCAATAAAACCAAAACTAGATTCGTTATTAGTTGATTCTTCAACTTCTGAAAACTCTTCTCACAAACTTTGGACCATTGAAATTTGACTTTCTTTTAAGTTAATCTAGACAATGGAGAGGCAAAAAAGGAAAAATCCTTTCACTAATCATCTATAGAATCCGACTACACCAAAACAACTCCCAATATCCGAGGGAGAAAAGGTCTAGGCCAATTCTTAGTTGCCTCAATCTTTTGAGGATCAACTTACGTGCCCTATCCAGAAACAACATGGGCAAGGAACATCAATCTCTCAAAATTCTAACTTGCTAAACTTAGCAAACAACTAATGGTCTTTAAGTATCTACAAAATAATCCTCAAATTGCTTAAATGCTTATCCTTACTCCTAGAACAGACTAAGATGTCATCTATCAAGACAAGTACAAACATATCCAAAGATTGTTTGAACATCCTATTAATTCGAAGACATAAAAGTTGCAAGAGATTTTTCTAGTCCAAAAGAAATAACTATAAATTCATAGTGACCATATCGAGTCTGGAAGGTTGTCTTTGGAATATCACAGTTTCTCTAACTCTAAGTTGGTGATTGCCCAATCAGAGATATTATCTAGAGAAATAACTAGCACCCTGAAGTTGGTTGAATAAGTTATAAATCCTGGGGATGGAATAGTTATTCTTGATGTAATCTTATTCAACAGATGGTAATTGATATGGATTCTAAGAGAACCATCTTTCTTGTGCATGAAGAGAACTGGAATACCCCATGGAAGGATGTTAGATTTGATAAAACCTTTATCTATAAGTCCCTTCAATTGATCTTTCAACTCATTAAGCTTAGCTTAAAGTTATTATGTATAGAGTAATAGATATAGGCTAGGTATTTAGAAGAAGGTATATAGAAATGTCAATTTCCTTTTCGGGAAAGCTCCAAAGATCTCAAGAAGCACTTCTGATAATTCATGTAGATTAGACCTAACTAAAGTGTTGTAGTTTTAAAACTAGAATCCTTAACTCAAACAGGTAGTAGATATAACCTTAAGAAATTAGCTTTTCGGCCATAAGGTAAAAGAAAAACTGACTTACAGGGGTTGAAGTACTTACTTTCCATTCAATGAAGAGCTCATTAGAAAACTAATATTTAACAACTCTAGTTCTACAGAAGCATAACAAGAAATACAAATAATGTATGTAAAGAATGATATCAAAATCAAACATGTCTAATTCTAATAGATCAACAAAAGTGATTTTATGAAAAACTAAAATTGGAAAATTTTTGTATACCCTCTCAGCTAAGACTAATTCACCAACATGAGTAGAGACCAAAAAAGATTCTAATAAGATTTCGGACTGATAGCAGAATTCATAGCAACATAAGGAGTCATAAATAAAAGATTTGCTCTTATATATAATAAAGCATAACATCAAGATGGAAAACTTGTATCATGCCAATGACATATAAAGGGAATCCTCCTAATCCTATCGAGTTTGAACAACATAAAAGCAATCTTGGTACTATCTGTCGTTGCTACTAGATGAGATACCCCACTGAGTTGTGTGACCTATTGAAGTTATAAAAACATTAAGCTAAGTCCATTAGTTAACATCCTTGCCTGCTTGGATTAATATGTAATCTTCTTTCTGTACCCTATCATTCCATACATATAACAACCACCATATATTAGCCATGCATTCTCTCGCATGGTTTTAACATACTTCTGACCAATTGAAGAAGAGTCAGCACTAGTGATGCTACCCTAAGACTTAGATCCTAGTGCTCTATACTTACTGTATATTGGGCTAGAGCGCCAGTAGAAGATGGGGTTGGACTATAATACTTTTATTAAAATTGAGAATGATCATCTTTTGATTTCTAATAATAGTAGTCCATGTTATCAGTCTGAGTGGGTCTGCCTAGTACTTTCCTTGAGTTTTTCCTTCTTAATTTGTTGAGCATGACACATCAAATAGGAGATTTTTTGTTAACTTTCATCACCTTCGCAGTCCCACACTCTGATGTTGCCCAAGCTACACCTCCGTTTTGAGGCTAAAGTGCTCGTTGTCAAGATATAGAACCTAATAAAGGTTAGGGTTGAACCCAAGGGAATATGGTAGGCTTAGAGAAATTCAGTTGCAATTTGGATTTATTAACCAACTTATCTCCCCAAAGAGGGGGTTTTGATAATACTAGTGAAAAGTAATTCTAATCTAAGACAAGTGTGAAATCAATATGGAGAGGAACTAGGGTTGCGTTCCCCATGATTCTCTAACTCAGTATTACCATATAATCGAATTCTTTTCTAGTGTATACCATGCAGAAAGGTAAGTTAAGTTCACCCAACCCTTTGGTCTGGGCGAGAGGAAAATTTCACTATGTGATTTGGTCCATCACCACAGTGTGACTTTACTAACCCCTACCTACTGTCCCAGTACAACCTCCCCTTATCCCAGTTCGGTTGATTAGATGAGAAACATTAATCGAATCCTGTTAATTAATCTTTTTTCTTATTCATTACTACCTTGGTCTAGTCAGTAACACTTGGCGGGTTCTAATGTTGGCAACCATTAAAAAGCATTCAAAACAAAGAGAATTAATTAATACATGCATGCACATGTTTCAAGAATTATGAATTTCTTTTTTCCGATTTTACCTTGTTAGTTCTTCATGGTTCCCATAACCCTAGTTGTGGATTTAGCTACTCATGATCAATATAAATTCAAGACATAGGAATTTGAATAACATAATTGAGCACTCACACAATTGAATTAACCACAAGAAAATCCAAAGAATCAATTAATTGTAATTAGAAGATGAAATTAAAGTTTACAAGTGTTTCTCAATATCTCCGATGTTTTTCTCTGTTGTCTCTTGCTAACTTCGCTGAATCCTTAAGAAAAATAACCTAAAAACATATTTATAATGTTTAAAATACATATCCAAAACAAATAGGATAACTGGCTCGGCAAACTCCACAAGGTGCTCTATGGGCCCTATAGTGATTTACGACTCGTAGTCGGGCTTTCAAAAACTGCTACTTTGATTTGGGACTTGGTTTCTACAATACCCCTCTATGGCCCATAAAAGGTTCTACGACCCATAGAGGGTTTCATCTAATGAAATTTCTACAAGTCTTCACTTTCTGATCCTCAGGGTAAGAGACTTGATCTATGACTCGTAAAATGTTCCACGACTTGTCTGCATATTCGTAGACCAAACTTCTGAAATCCATCCTTCACTAGAATTTCACATGAAACCTCCTTCACAGCCCGTAGAATACTCTACAACCGTAAAGGTTCTCGTGGATCCTCCAATTCAACAACTTTTGCATATTTTGCCCAAACATTGTGCCAACGCTGAAATCCTGCAAAATAAACGCAAAAAACACATCAAACCTACTAACATTTCATTGAGAACACACAAAAATCTAAGTATTTAAGTATCAAAAGTGCTTCATTTTGACAACACATCAGCACCCTTAACTTAAAATTGTTGTTTGTCCTCAAGCAACGGACTCAATCTATATATTTAGCATAATAACACATAGACCTCAATCTAATGGCATACATCTCATCAAACTTAAGCACAAACCCCACACCACTTTTCAAAACACAATAAGATAGCTATCCAGCAAACCAATATAGATCAATACATGTGATAATGCAACTATGACAAGTGAGGCAACCATCAACAAGCCATAGTCACTGAAAAAGTCTAATATTGACAATGCAATGCAAGTGCCCTCATAAGAAGTCCCATATCCACTCACAGTGATGTTCTCATGTATAATCTTGGGATTATGCAAAATCACTCACTCTCATAAAAGACATTCACGTATCATGACCAATACCATATGCTTTCCTCTGTAGTCGTGACTAAGACCTTTGACTACTTCGGCTAGGATCATTTTAGGACTTTACAGGCTTGTAACATAGGCTCAGGGGACTTTGGTATGATTCTTTGGAAAAATAGTGACTAAAGGCCTTCCTTGACACCACGTGTTTCTATATTTTTGCCCTACCAATATTGTTACTTTTATTCTATTCTCCCTTTTTCTTATTTCAAGCTTTTCTGGGTTATTTTTTTTTTTCATTTTTCAGTTTTATGCCTTGTTTTTATTCTTTATTTTTCTTTTTAGCTCATACTAAGGCATCAGTAATTTTTTCTTGCACCTAATACCTATTTTTTCTCCTTTTCCATGTATCACTAACTTTCCTCCTCATTTTGTGTTTTACTCTTACACCAGCCACCCTCAACTTAGGCTTTTGCACTGAGTTGAGGTATATATTATCCAACCTCGCAACAAGGGCTATTTTTGGTAGCCAACCTCAACTTAGGCTATTTGCCTCAGTCAATGTGCATAATGTTTAAGGAAGGACCTTTCAGGATTTTACAACTAATAAGGCTAGTTCACTTAGGTCTTTACAACGAAAAGTTACATGTCAGGCTCAAACATTAGGATCAAGGGATATTCTGCACATTTGGTTGGCTATTTAGGCTAAGTGGACTGTTATGAACAATGGCCTAAGATCCTTTCCTAATCCGACTAACCTAAATTCTGAATTAGAGTAATAGGGAAAGTTCTAAATTGAAGCACAATAGATGAATTTAGCAAATTAAGCTCATAGTCATATGACACCGATTACATTACCAACACATACTCTCAAGATCATGCTTTTCATCTCAATTTTATCCTCACTTATCAGAAAAAGAATTGTCGACACACTTAAACATGCATGGTTGCTATCTAGACTAACTATAAAAATTTAGTGGATATTATTTTTCACAAAAAAGCACAAAAACAAATATATGCCACAGATATCAGTACTATATGCTACTAATACTACCTAAATATCCTAAACATGCTGGTTCAACAAAAAGTAAATATCCATGCGGAAAAAGAACACAGGCAAGAAAAATCCTAGGATTCAAAAATTGAGGTACTTATAGGCCAAGTCTACTCAGACTTCACTGAGGCCCATAACTACCCACACCCCATCGAAAAAGAGGTAGATTGTCCTCAATGCACACAATAATGACAAAATCAAGTAGCGGGGTCAAAAGGAACATACTTGAACACCTAAGTGCCATATATGGCTAAGTCTAACTGACCTCCAGCTATATGGTGGCCTCCTTAGTAGAAGCACCATGATTATAGGGGCTAACACCCCTCACCCTCTCGAGCTCACGAGCTTGTCATCTATCCTCCTCCTGCCTTGACTATGTCAAGACAAGCTCTAGCTCCTCCTGCTCTATCAGCCTTGTACATAACTAGAATATATTAGGATCATTATCATCAGCACGGGGCCTCTTCCCGAGAGAAGGCTGTAAAAGCTCATCAGGAGCAAATAAGTCTACCACGCTACTGTCATGTTGGCCTGGAGTCACTAGAACTCTGTCTATAGGGCTGTCACATATACTGGTAGGGTTGTGCTTAAACTCTGCTGGACCCTCTGCTCGAAGGCATCAATGCTGGAATCCATGGCTGAAAGTCTGTCCTAAATAGTAGAGACTATGTATGCCTACATGTGACCATCAGACTCTCTAATGTCCTGGCGGACCCAAGGCCTAATATGCTGAACTAACTGAGTCAACAGGGACTTAATGTGGGCCAATCTCTATGCCATAGCCTAAATAGATACTGCAGACATGTAAACCATGCCCAGGGGTGTTGTTTGTGATAAAGTGCCTGTGGTGCAAGAATAGTGATAGCATGCCCCCCTCTACACCTGTCTAAATTTATGGGGACCTCTCCTAAGTGGTGATAGTAGTAGTGGTGGTGGGTGGAACCTCAAGTAGTGGCACTGGGGTGAACATCTCAGGCATGGGAGCTAGCTGGTGCAGTTGTTGTTAGAGTAACACTAGGTTCTCCTCATCCTTAATCAGGCTAGTGTCTAAAGTACATTGGATCTCGATCAGTAAGTCCAGATGGTGTATACTCTCCACCCTCGACTCTAGACAGAGTTTGTAGATCAAGCGTGGGAAGAGGATGGAGGTATACCTCAGCGTTGCCTCATGGATCTGCTTAGTGATGAGGCTGGCCCAATCTATTTCATAGCCAGCAAGATGCTGGCAACTAGAATTGCATGCTCCGGTGTGAAGGTGTTATCTTCATGCATTGGCCGGATCCGTGATCTGACAACTACCCACGAAAATCTAGTAGGAAAACTGAGAGAAGCCATCATAATAGGCTCTAAGTGAGTGGATACCGATGCAGGCTCCAGACCCTGCTCAGCAATCAAATCGACTACCCATCTCATCAAGCCGGCTCGACAGCTCTAGTCTCTCATCAGACCCATGTCACTGGCCTGTCCTACTTTGTAGCCGAACTCTGTAGTAGATGTAAAGGCTAGGAACTTGGGCACAAATACCATAAGTCAGATGGTGGTCTCTGAGATGTCGACGTGTCGGCTCCTCACTCTTGTTTGCATCAGTCTGGGCTGAGCAAGGGGCTTCTTCTCCTTGGGAAGAGCACTGTGAACTATAGCTGTATAAGATACATAGAACTCTCGTACTATGGTTGGGGAGTACCTTTCTAGTGATTTGGTCATCCACTGGAGCCCATATACTGGAAATCAAGGACATTGTCTAATCTGGCTGAGATGACCTGGGACTCTTCATAAATGGAGCGGGCTTGCCCGCTTAGAAACCTGCATGCCCCCTGTATATATGTTTTGCATGCCCGCAACACACCACCGACTAGTAAGAGACATCTAGAGGTGATGGTGATATCCGTAGTAAGGCAGAGGACTTTGTCTTCGACCCGTCGCTAGATCCTAACTTTGACTCTGACTCCTCTCTGGATAGAGTCATCTGCCTGGAGCTGCTCTTGTCGTTATCTCCCTTGTCAGACTGGGGAGTACGAATGACAATAGCATGGGTCTATCCAAGTCTGGTATCAGCTTGTGTGTGTAGTCTCTTAGCTTCTGGGTCAGGCTGGACTCTGTGCTCCTCAAGTGATCCACTAAGTGTGGGGGTCTGCTCCTCCCCCGAGGGCTCATCTCTAAGCCTCCTCTACAAGACTTTGATATCCTAATGTCTTGCTTTTGAGACTATAGTACCTCAAGCATACACATTTACACAACCTGGTTAGCATCACAAATTGGACAATAAAATGCAAAAATATATCAGACTTAGCGATAGAAGCATCTACGAAGGCACCACTACGGGCTATAGTGGAAACTATGAGCCACAGAAGGCTTTCATAGAAATAGTGTCCATAAAATTTGGTTACTAGAATGGTTTCTACGAGAACAGGTATGACTCCTAGAAGGTTCTACGAGTCGTAAATTGAGTTGTAGACGATTCTAATGTCTGAATCTTGCAGGTAGGGGTCCATGAGACCTATTACGAGCCATAAAATATTTTTATAACTCGTAAAAGGTATCGTCTAATGTGTACCAGAAACTTTAGGTATCTAGAATCTCATATGAGGAGAAATTATGACTCGTGGAATGTTTCACGGGCATTAAAAGACCCTCATAGACCAGAAAACTCAATCACATGAGTTTCTAAGTCCATCAATACATATGCCATATGACTTTTTTGACCTACTCCATCAGCATCGAGGCAATACTCAAACACCCCACATGATTCATAATACAACACCTAATACCCTCGCATAATGATTTACAAATATACCCCATCAAAAATCATCAAGCAAGTTTTCCCAATCCTTCCGACCCCATTTGAACAAATTAACATGAAACACACATTAACCTGCTATCACACACTGAATTCTTCAAACACATAGTCAACTTATTTCAATCGGTGAGTGATTCTACAAGTGTCAAACACATCATTCAAAACATACAATGAGGCAACTATCCAAATTTCAGTCTAAACACATATTCAAGCATGAGCAACCACAATTCATTTTTCAATCACAATGATTTGCACTCATGGGTTTATATCTAAATTAACCATACCCAAATTTTTTTAACCTAATCACACAATAATTGGTAAACAAAGGATTTTTTAAAGACAAAAAACTTACCAGTTTGAGTGATTAAATCATAGAAATTGAAGATGGTAATGAGACACTAAAATCCCTAGGCTGCCGAAAAAGCTTGCCAAGAAATGGTGGTGGTGCTACCGTCAGTGGTTGGAAGAGTTGGGGTGGGTTTGGCTGGGTATATTTCGTAATTAGGGCAAAATGGGGTCAAAATATTTTGACCCTATTATTTATAGTTTGACTAGGTCAATTAAAACTAATTGGCCCAGACACTACGAAACCCCGATTACGGGTCGTCTAATGTTTCACGGCCCGTAAATCATGGTTTCGTAGAAAGTCCAAACCTTAGTTTTTAGGACTGGGTTTAACGGACTAGTCTACGAGTTGTAAAATGATGTACGACTCATAAAGTTGGTCGTAGAAACCCCAAAACTTAGTCAAAAACTCAAAAAACTTACCTGGGGTCCATGAGCCCCATTCATGACCCATAGTTTTGTCAACGGTCCATAAAGTTGGCTCTGGACTATAGTGCATAACATTTTTCTCACTGGAAGTGTCTACGAGATAGTACATGGGTCGTAGATTGATATACAGCCCATACAATTAGTCGTAGAGGCACTTCCTGATGCCTTCTTAGCCAAGGATGGCTAACTCAGCCCTGTACTTGCACATATTTCACACAACACACTGTTACCCTATATATAACCAACCCAATACCCAAAATTGCAACCAAAATGTGGAAAAATAAACTACCTACAAGTCTAAAAACTAAAAGAAAAAAAATAAAGCTACAACTACAACTATTACATCAATATCCTTGGGTTTCCTCCCAAGTAACATCTGACTTATTATCGCGGTACGACATAGAAAACTTGGTTACTCAGACTTCACTAAGTACCTAAACGTCGCTCTTCAGATATCTAGCCTCTTCATTGATTGAAAAATATTGAAGACAATCTCTTCATCATTCAATCTACAGCTGAGTTGACCAGCTTCCATATCCACTAGTGCTCGACCAGTGGCTAGGAATGGCCTTCCTATGATGATTAGGACGTCAAGTCAACTTTGCAATCTAGGATCACAAAGTTTACAGGGAATATTATTTTTTTAACTTTAACAAGCACATCATAAAGTATCCCCACAGGCTTCTTCGCCGTGCAATCAACCATCAGCAACCACATACTCATCGGAGTAGGGGCTCCTTATCCTAACTTCTTGAAGACCACAAGGAGCATTAGATTTACGCTAGCACCGAGGTCACATAAAGCCCTTATGAACTCCACATCTCCAATGGTGTAAGGTATGCTAAAAGCACCGAGATCTTCTCTCTTTTGAACAAAGGAACTTGTAGCAATTGCACTGCAATGTTAAAGCTCATGGGAGAGCTCCTGACTCACAGTATGCTTCTTCATGACCAGGTCCTTCATGAACTTTACATACCTTTGTATCTTCTCCAATTTCCTAATGAGAGGGGTATTGATGGAGAGTTGTTTTATCATGGAGAGAAAGTGCTTGAACTTGCCATCCTCGTTCTTCTTTTTAACTCTCTGAGAGAAGGGAGGAGGAGACCTAGGAATAGGTTTCAGCTTTTGTGGCATCCCATCCTTGCCATGATCATCTCCAATCAACATCCTTCACTTTAACTGTCTCCTCTCGAACATCATTCTCATCTACAGGCATGGGAGGATCAATGGTACTCTTGCCACCATGAGTAGTAACCGCCATTCACTACCCTTCATTCTTTGGATTCTGAATTATGTTGCTAGGCAGTGTACCCCTCTGATGCTGATTTAGTTGAGTTAACACTTGACCAAAATATTGTAGCAAAAATATAAGATTCGATTTTCTAATTTATACTAGAGATCTCAAATTTCATCCCCTTCAAAGTTTCATCCCGTGTCTCAGCTTTCTTTAACAGGCAGCCAAATATCTCCTCAACTCAGGCACTACTAACACTGGTGTCGCGGTTGTGTGGTAGCACATAAAAACTATTTTTGTAATCATCTCTGCGGCTCCAATCTGCATCTCTGTCTTGGCCCCCGAATGTCTCTAAAAGCTCCATCACAATTAAAGTTCTAAACTTGGTTTCCTTGGTATTTGTGCCAATAGTCTTAATTGGTCACTTGGGTGTTGGTCTGAAAACCCCTCATTTGATCAGAAATGAAACAAGTGTCCTTCTCATAGTAAGGATCATCATACACGGGTGGTCACAGAGGCTGATGAACAACTGCATTGACTCGTTCTTGATTCTACTTCATCATCACCTCCATACCTATATGGATTCGAGAAAGCTCTTACATAATCTCTTCATTTATTTTATCTTGCTCCGAACCAATACTGATAGCGCATAAACTTTCGGTGGACGCTCTGTCTTTTTGGCCCATGCACAATTGGTCTTGACCACTTTTTCCATCCTCTCAGCAATCCTTATAAATGGTTGATCTAAAAACATGCCCCCATAATGGTATCAACACATGCTTGACTATTCTCATTGAGGGCATAATAGAATATCTCTACCAAAGCATCATCAACAATTATACTGTCTGAGATACTCCTCAAGCACTTAGTGAACTGCTCCTATGTAGTACTAATCGAGACACTAGGAAGTTGCTCAAAGTTGTTGATTTGGTCTTTCAACTTGAGATTCTTCGAACTTGAGAAGTACCTTTCCAAAAAGGCCTTCTGCAACCCAGTCCAACTGGTGATCGAACTCTGCGAGAGCTCAGATATCCATAGTGTTGTATTGCCTGTCAGAGATAATAGGAAGACATAAAGTCCCACAACATCCATAGACAAATTCTGTGTTCCCATTACACTCTTGCAGACAAATGTAATGTTGTGTAGATGACTATGCAGATCCTCTGATGGTAGGCCTGCGAAAAACCCACAGTTCTGCAACATTTGAAGTAACCCACTAAAAACTATGAACTTTGTGTCAGTCGATAATGATTGTAGCACAATAGCTCCAGTAACATCCATAGCCATAGGTTTCAGCTGATATTGATTTCACTGATAAGCTTCGATATTAAAGTCGTGTGGTGGTGGAGCAATGTCCTCAAGAGGAGGTGGGTTGTCATTGTTGGCATTCTCATTCTCATTCCAATTCAAAGCTACATTTTTCCACTATTTTGGTGTTATCTTGGGCCATTTTTCTTAGTCTTTTATAGATCTCTTCATCAAACAGAGTCAAGGTATGCCTCGATTTAGGTTGTTGGGCATATATTACACTTACACCTTAAAAGAAAACAAAAACAAAAGAACGTAAAATGAGGGAAATAAGGATTATTCCAAATTACTTAAATTAGACAAGTCTAGCTATATTCCCCAGCAACAACACCAAAATCTTAATGTCGCCCAAGCTATACCTCCTTTTTGTCGCTAAAGTGGTCATTGTCAAGATATAGAACCTAACCAAGGTTACAGTCAAACCCAACGGAATCTGGTAGACTCAGTGGAATTTAATTACAATTTGGATTTATTAACCAACTTTTCTCCCCAAAAGGGGGGGGGGAGGGTTTGATAGTACTAGTGAAAAGTAATTCTAACCTAAGACAAGTGTTAAACCAATACGGAGAGCAACTAGGGTATTATATTCCCCATGATTCACTAACTCAGTATTACTAAATAACCAACTTTTTTTCTAGTGTGTAGCATGCATAACAGTATGTAAAGTTCACCAAACCCTTTGACCCAGTGAGAGGCGAATTTCACTATGTAACTTGGTCCATCCTCATAATGTGACTTTATTAACCCTTACCAATTGTCCAAGTACAACCTTCCCTTGGCCCAATTCAGTTGGTTAGACAAGAAAAATTAATCGAATCATGTTAATTAATCTCTTTTACTATTTGTTACTACCTTGTTCTAGCCAGTAACACTAGGAGGGTTCTGATGTTGGCCATCCTTATAAAGCATTCAAAACGAAGAGAATTAATTAATACATGCATAAACACTTTTCAAGAATTACAAATAATCTAGTTTTACCTTGTTAATTATTCATGGTTTCTATAACCCTAGTTATGGATTTAGCTACTCATGATCAGTGTAAATACAAGACTTATAAATTTGCATGACATAATTGAGCACTTACACAATTGAATTAAGCATAAGAAAATCCATAGCTTCAATGAGAATCACAAGATTGTAAATAGAAGATGAAATTAAAGTTTACAAGTGTTTCTCAGACTCTCCAATGTTTCTCTATTGTCTCTCGCTACCTTCGCTGACTCCCTAAGAAAAATAACCTAAATATATATATATATAGTGTTTTAAATACAAATCTAAAACAAAATAGGACAACTTGGTCCATATGCTCCAGGAGGTGCTCTATGGGCCATATAGTGATTTACCGCTCGTAGTCGAGCTCTCATAAACTTTACTCTGATTTGAGACTTAGCTTCGACGATACCCCTCTATGGCCCGTAAAAGGTTCTACAACCTGTAGGGGGTTTTGTTTGATGAAATTTCTACAAGTCTTCACTTTCTAATCCTCAGGGTACGATACTTGATCTACGACTCGTAAAATGTTCCATGACCCGTCTGTATATTCATGGACCAAACTTCAGAAATCCACCCTTCACTGGCATTGCACATGAAACCTCCTTCACGCCCCGTAGAATGCTATATAGCCCATAAAGGGTCTCGTGGATCCTCAAATTTAGCAACTTCGGCATATTTCTCCCAAACATTGTGCCAACCCTGAAATCCTGCAAAACCAACACAAAAACACATCAAACATACTAACATCGCATTAAGAACACATAAAATTTCAAATTTTCAGCATCAAAACTGATGTATTTTGATAGCACATCACACTTTTTCACCATTGTCTTAGAAATACTAAAGATGAAATTACTCATAAGAGCCCTAGAGTCAATCACCACTTCTTCAAAGTTATGTTACCTGGTTTCAAGTTGGTGACTCTTGAACCTTTGATTCCCACAAATCAAGTAGAAACTTTATAAAAACACTCTTAAACTAATTCCAATCAACTAGACCTGCATCCTCAGCCTTGTAATCCTTCTATTGCTTGTACAAATTTAACACACTTTTTCCAAGTGATAAGTGGGTAAGTTTTCACTCTCAATTGGTGTGTCACCTATGATCTCCATGATCTTCTTTATACTCTTAATAAATTCTTGTGGATCTTCATCAATTTTAGAACCACGAAACTCTAAAGAATTCAACTAAGTGAAATCTACGACTCTGGTAGCAACTGTAATAGCATCAACGGTGAATAAGGTAACAACCTCTCGATTAGCCTAAGCAGTCATGGCTTTAATTAGCACCAAAAATTATCCCTAAAGTTACCATAAGAAACTTGCTCAATCAATGGGTCCTTTTGAGTTGAAGGTGCTTGTTATTCCTCATTTACGTTCCTTTTATGATTTAAGCTCTTCTTAGTGGCATGATATTACAAGTAGATAAAAATTAGAAGGAAATTAGATAGACTTACAGTCTACAAACACAAATGAGAGTATGAAGGAAGTGAACTATTTTCTAAACATTTCATAGCCTTCCATTAATAATGTAACTTGTTTCATACCCATGAACAAGACTCTACTTAGAATGACATAGTCGGCCCGAGAAAAAGGCAAAAATAGACTTTTTGAAGTCAATAAAAGATCATATAATAAAGTGGCGGGTTAGATAGCAAGAGCAACTAGATCTGTAATGGAAAGGGTGACACGGAGAGGGTCATAGGACAAGAGAAAAGTTACACCCTAAGAAACTTGAAGACGATGCTATAATACAAAGTTTGTCATGATCAGAGACTACTCCATAGTCGGGACACGGTGCATAGAGCAATAAGTGACCCCAAGCTAACCTCTTGGCATGGCATAACACTAAGATTCATAAATTAATGAACAAGATATGCTGAAAATGTGAAAGATACCATGGCTAATCTGATAAAAGTCTAATTATCAAATAGATAATGTTTGAAAATACACATACAAAATCTAACTACCCTTCTGAAAGCCTCTACTAACATATGAGTTTCTGGGACAAGTCCCTAGCTAACTCTCACATATGAAAACTATAAGCAAATGATTGAAAAGAAATCATAGGGTCTGTCCTCAAAGAGATAAGGACTCACCAACTCGTCTGCTGCTAATTGAAAATAGTATTAACTGCGAGTCAGATAAGGAGCATCAGAATCTATATTATAAGATAACATTGGTATGAAATATGCGGTCAACACTTTTAATGTACTGAGGGTGAGCAATCTGCATAAGGAAACATGAATCTTGAACATGATAAATATGTAAAATATATTGATACAATGATCATATAAATAACATTAAAATTGAATAACTGATATGAATATCTAACAGACCTGAAGGTTATTTTTTTTTTTTGCATATTTTTGAAAAAACTACTATTTTACCCCTCTCGATAATTGTTCCAATTCTTGTTTGATAAGTTTGTGAGTTTGGCTTTGGAGTTTTGTTGAAACATTGTGAATTTGAAAGTTTTTGATCTTTGGAGACTTTAAGTTGTTCAAATGTAGTTCTTAGTACCAATTGGAGCTACAAATCTTGAAACAG
Organism: Solanum ossicruentum; assembly: GCA_025774065.1. Lineage (NCBI taxonomy): Eukaryota > Viridiplantae > Streptophyta > Magnoliopsida > Solanales > Solanaceae > Solanum > Solanum ossicruentum. The sequence goes on along the minus strand of JAOTQR010054089.1, from coordinate 17,723 downwards.
AATTCTCTCGATTCTACAACTCAAAAATGTGGAATTGAATGTTGCCAACTTCAGATTCAAGGTAGTTTTGTCAATTTGAGCTCTTAAGCTGAAAATTTAAGTTATTTTAGAACAAGAGTCACCTTTAGTCAATATTTAGAGTTTAGACACTCATTTTGACAGCTTTATTAGATTAAGGAGGTGATTTTTTAGGCATAGAAAGAGTTTTAACTTATTATATTTATATTTTTAGAGATTTTAAGGCAATTTAGTCATTCTGAGCTTTAAGTTACTTTGGTTGTAATGAATTGGGTTACAGTCAAGGAGAACTTGAATATATGTAGATGATTTCATTGATCTCGCAATGTAAAATTTTGTAGAATAGCATATATGATTTAAGCAATAGGGTTCTGAATAAATCCTGAGGATTCATTTAGTGAATATCTCGAGTCTTGGTTTTTGTTGTTGCTATAGTTTTGTGGAGAAGTTGTGAAAATTCAAAGTTTTTGAGTTTTGGAGGCTTTAGGTTGTTCAAAAATAGTTTTTAGTACCAATGGAAGCTACAAGTCTTGGAATGAAATTTCATTAGCTTTGAAAAATGTGAAATTGGTCTAGGAATGTTGTCGATTTCAAATTCAGGGTAATTTTGTCACTTTGTGGTCTTAAGTTGAAAATTTAAGTTGTTGTAGACCAACAATTACCTTTGACAACTATCTATGTTTAAACACTCATAATAGATTTTTGACAATTTCATTAGATTCAAGACGTAATTGTTTAGGCCTAGAAAAAGTTTCAGCTTATTTTTTAGCGGTTTGCAAGGGCAATTCAGTCTTTTTTGAACTTTTAATTAGTTTGGTTACAACTAAATGGGTTACAAGATAAGGAGAGCACGAATTTTCATAGACAGTTCGATTTAGTTTTGAATATCAAATTTAGTAAAATAGCATATATGATTTATATGATGGGGTTCCTAATGAATCCCAAGGGTCTATCCGATGAATGTCTTGAGTATTTATTTTTTTTTGTTGCTATTGCATTTAATGTCTCATATAATTTGCCTCACAATTGTGAGTGTACATGTTATGATCGAGTAAGTGTGCAGTGTGTGTACTTCACAATCACAAGTTAGGTTCTATGTCGCGACCCAAGTCTAGGGCCTAGTTGTAACACGATGAATGAGATCCCCAAAGAAACCTCAAACTAACCCTTAGCATTCAGTCAAGCAATCAAGGTAAAATCAATAAGAAATACATAAGTGGAAGCATATACGTAGCATGAGTCATAACATAAGATAGATCATATCAATAGAGTATACAAGTCTGAAACTGAAGTACATATGTCCAAAACATGCTTCTAGACCTTAACATAAGATGCGGGCTCAAACATACCCTATCTCACCCTGAACATTAAAAAACTGACTCTAACATATAACAAGACATCAAGGATTAGATAGTAGGCTTTGTCCTCGAAGCTGGAGGACTCACCCAATCTAGATCATGAAAATATCTGGATCTAGCCAAGAGGATGGACAATAGGGTCACCTGCTGTTGCATTATGATACAATATAGGCATAGAGTATATATTAGTATGTTGGAAAGTACTAAGTATACAAGCATGCAATAGGATAACCATAATGAAACCAGCACTTGAAAAGTTAGAGGTCAAGAGATGACAATAAGGAGTGTGAAATAAGGAGAGTCAACGATGAAATCTTTATGATGTAGGAATGTGATGACATAATTACATGAAGAGATAAATTCATGATTAACACTTGAGAACATACAAACCATCACGTAGAGCCTTGGTCTAACCTCTTCCTTACAGAACCCATCCTATTTTGAAGAGAGAGTTTATTAATATACCTTACGGGAGCCATCCCATTTTGGATACTTACATGTGTGTCACCTTACCAGGCCCATCCTATTTTGGAGACTTACACTTGAGAAACCTTACAAGAACCATCCCATTTCAGAGGTTTGCACTTGAATCACCTTACGTGACACATTCCATTTCAGAGACTTCCTCTTGGGACACCTTACGGGACCCATCTCATTTCAGAGTATTGCATGAGTTTTAGCTAGTGATGAGTTGGAAAAGATGAGACATCTGTGTTTTCCCATCTTAATATATTCCTCATACTTCAGTCAATTGATATTCTACTTCTATCTTGTGTATCAACACCATACCCAAGGTCCAGATCCATCCACTCATATTGATTCACATGTATGCTCATTTTTGAGGCTGAGAAGTTGTATCTTCATTTAGTGATCCGGCTTTTATACCACAAATCTAAAAATTTCTAGCCTTATGTTATATGGATCACATTATATTCACTTATTTTCAAAGTGTGCTAGTTCTATAAATTTGTGATATGACTGAAAGGCTAGTGAAAACATGTTATGCCATAAATGCTCTCAGATGAGATTTCTTGAGTGAATTGTGCTGATGATCTTTCATTCTAAGCCCTTCTAGTGATCCTTTTATTTTAGTTTTGATAGAGATTTTTGTTGGGATAATGCAAACTCTTCCTCCCACATCGATGGTGGAAGGTCAAAAAATGACCAACTTAAATAGGTTGAACCAATCCCATTAGTATAAGGCCTTTTGGGAGATGCCCAAAAAATAAATCCGTGAGGGCTTGGCCCAAAGCAGACAATATCATACTAATGTGGAGTTGGGTGCGGGCGCACGCGGTCCCTACAAGTGGTATCAGAGCCCAGGTTCGGAGGGCAGGACTGATGGACCGACGTGTGCGGAGTCACCTGTGTGGCATTAGGACCAAAGGATCTACAAGGGTGCCTTGTATCGAAAGTCTTCCTGTCAAGTGGTGGTACAGGCAGCATGTCCCGTTAAGTGATAATGGTGGGTGCAAGATGATTTGGCAGATCAGATGGTGTAACTTAGCGATGTGAAGGTCTGCGGTAATGCCTTATGTCGAAAGTCTTCCTGATAGGATGGTTGGGCGACGTGTCCTGCAAGTTGTTGCGGCGGTACAAGATGGTGGCAGATTTGAATTGATAATCGCTGGAGGGGAGGTCATGAGATTGTGTGGTTAGAGTTTGAGGGGAGGTTTGTTGGGATAATGCAAACTCTTCCTCCCACATCGATGGTGGAAGGTCAAAAAATGACCAACTTAAATAGGTTGAACCAATCCCATTAGTATGAGGCCTTTTGGGAGATGCCCAAAAACAAATCCGTGAGGGCTTGGCCCAAAGCGGACAATATCATACTAATGCGGGGTTGGGTGTGGGCGCACGCGGTCCCTACAATTTAGTGGTAGTAGCTATGTGATGGCATATGAGAGAGTAGATGTTCCTTATTGTCATAGTTATGGTTTGCGTGTTCCATCCAAGGTTATAAATATGGAGGAAGAGGAAAATGTGATTTTGTTAAGTGTAATAGATAGGTATAGATATTTAGATGTACCTCATAGTAGAATTTAATGAAATTGTGATTGTAGAGATGCTAGGGCAGATATGAGAATTCTTAGGTAATATTGACTATAAGAAGCCATAAAGCAAGGAGAATGAGAGGCTTGAATGTTGTGTGGCAGGTATGTGGTGAATTACATTATGATATTGGTGACTATTGTTAAGAGCTTCAGATAAGGGCGTCAGAGAGGTAAGAATAAGTAGCCTCTTCTAGATAAAATCCCCTACAAAGATATAGAACTTGAATCCTATGGGTCAGATTTTTACAAGTGTGCTCATCTTGTAGGTAGTACCTTATGACCATGGATTAGGCTTAAACATGACTACAATATGGTTAGATTTAGGCTTTGGTGGGAGCTATATGATGGTGCCCAAACTACTCCTTTTTAAAGGTATAAGCGATCGTTGTAAAAATATATAACCTAACCAAGGTTAGGGTCAAACCCACAGGGAATATGGTCTAGATCTGGAGTAATTATGAGCAAGTCGAATGAATTGACTACTTATCTCCCGAAGGGGGAGGGGGTTTTTAATTGAAGGAAATAAACCTAAACTAGAAGCAAGTGTTATGAAACCAGTGAGAGAAGTAACTAGGGTATTGTGTTCCCCATGAATTCCTAATTTAGTATCACCAGATAATCAAAACCTTTTCTAGTGTGTAGCATGCAAAATAATAAGTTAACGTTACCAAACTTTTTGATCCAAGCGAAAGGTAAATTTCACTACAGTGATTTGATCGATCCCTATCGAGTGATATTACTAAGGCTTACCTTTTGTCTTAATACGACCTTCCCTTGATCCAATTTGGTTGATTAGACGAGAGGGATCACATCGAATCCTATTAATTAATCTCTTTTCCTAGTCTTTACTACCTTGATTCAGTTAGTAAGAATTAGGAGGATTCTAACGTTGTCCATCATTAAAAAGCATTCATAATGATGAGAATTAATTAATACATGCGTGCACACTTTCCAAGAATTACTGATTATCCATTTTTACCTTATTAGTTCTTCATGGTTCGCACAACCCTAGATGTGGATTTAGCTATGTATAATCATTGTACATGAAAGAATTATGTTATGAAATAGCATAATTGAACACTTACAATGATGAAATTAAGAATAAAAATCAAATTTCTCCACAAGTAATTACAATGTAATATTTTTAATGTAAAAGTCACAAATTATGAAGTCCCAAAAGTTTTTCTCAGTTCTTCATGTTACTCTTTGTAAAAAAAAACTAAAAAAATCTATTTATAATAATTAAAATACAAATCCAAAATGGAGCAAAAAAACTGAATTTGGCAACTTGTACAGACTAGGTTACGGGTTGCATAAAGATCCACGACACGTACCTGGGTTTCTTACTCTACATTTTCCAAAAATTGGCTTTCAATCCACGAGGCCTTCCTACGAGTCATGTTCAAACTTATGGTCCGTATAGGATTTCGTCTAATAGCTCTTCAGAAACTCTTCAAATCGGATGCTCCAGGCATGGAACCAATCCCTGACTCATGAAGACTTCTATGGCTCGTCTGACAATTCGTGGATGCAACTTCTGAAACAAGGACTTTCATTGGATCACATCCATGAAACCTCGCTATGGCTCGTGGTAGTATCCATGGTCCATAGAGTATCTCATAAGTCGTAAAAAATTTAACTTCTATATACTTTTGCCTAAAATCATGCCAAATCCTGTAATCCTGCAAAATAAACATAAAAATACATTAAAATTACTAACATCAGTTTGAGAACACACAAAATTCCAAGTTAAGCATCAAAAGTGTTGTATTTTGACAACACATCACTATAAGTTTTTTATGGGGAACAAACCTAAGCCAAAGGGTCCCCACTCCTTTGGATGGTCAAGGGTTGAGCCACACACCCCCAAGCTTTATTATATAACCAAAGACAAATTGTACAAGGAGGAGGGCATAGACCTTACCTCCGACCTAATGGTGGTTCACAGGTTAATCGTTCTAGTAAGGACGATAAACTTGTCTTCATACTAAAAGAAGCAAACCGTGAAATGCCTATGAGAGGACTCCTCCCAATACAATCTCAAAGAAAGCATGAAACTAGGGAGACTCCCCTTTGCATTTGAAATAAATAAAAACTAAAACAAAAACTAAGACAAACTCAAACAAACAAACAATTTAAGGAGGGTGCTTGATCCTCTTCAACCTTCTTCTTTGAAAATTGACCATATCCATTTTATCCATCAAATACGAACTTTTGACCTTTGAACTACATTTGACCTGTGACTCCATTTCGAGAGCATATCAGCTGTGCCATTGGCTTCTCTCTAAATATGAACAAAAGATAGATTTTTACATTGAGCAGCAACATTTTGTAGAGCAACAATGAACTGAAACAAAGTCCAGGGAGCCTCCTTCTCATTAGCAATCCATATGATAAGCAGTTGTGAGTCGACTTCCAATATAATCTGATGGTATCCATGATTAATGCATTGTTGTAATTCATTGGTAGCAGCTTGTATTTCAGCTTGGTTGTTAGTAACTACACCGAAAGGAATAGTGAAAGCAAAAATCACATTACCTTAAGAGTCTCTGAGTATTCCACCTCCCCCTATGCTGCCTGGATTTGTGAAAGCACTACCATCTGTATTCAACTTTAAATGTGTACCCACAGGATGTTTCCACATGACTGATCTGATCCTCAAGTCATGACAACACTCTTCCACACATTGGATCAAATCAGTCCATTTTCTAGGCCAATTCAGATACGGGAAAGAAGTAATCAACAGTTGATGAATGTCTCTTGTGATCAAATATTTAACCCTTGTAACACTAGACTTTTTATCCCCATATTTTGCTGAACACCTATTTTTCCACAGATTCTAGCAACCAAAAATAGGTAGTGCCTGAATCAAGAGCTTTTGAAAATCATGTTTTGGCTCCCTGTTCCACCAATGCCTTAACAAGTTGTGCAGAGGAGCATGTGTATGAGTGATGCCAACTGAACCTGAGAAATAATGCCAAATATTGGCAGCAACATTTCCATCAATAAAAATATGATGTATGTTGTCCATTTCTAGCCTAATGCAGCAAGAGCATTCTGTAGGATCCACTCCAAAGGAAATGAGCTTATCATTGGTAGGTACTTTATTCCTTAAAACACTCCAAAACAAAAAAGAAACCTTGAAAGGGATGTTAGCATGCCATAAAAGTGCAGCATTATGGCTCTTATCTTTCTTTTTCCTAATCCTCTCCCATGCAGATGCAACAGTGAACTCACCTTTCTCAGATAATTTCCATATTGCTAGATCTGGCACACTTGGTTTATAATGCACCTTAGTTTGTAGAATTTGAGGAACAATAATTGGGGGAGCATATTGTCTAATTAGTCTCTCTTTCTAGTGCCCATATATAAGGAATTGCTTCACTTTAATGTTCTTTAATCTAACACTGAATGAAACATGGTTAGCAAGAGGGCCAATGCCTAACCAATCATCCCACCAGAAAGAGCATGAACCAGTGATTAATCTCCAAGAAATATGACTTTCAACTACTTCTTTATTTGTGGTTAGAAATTTCCATATCAATGATTGACCCGAATTCCATTTCTTTGCTACCGGATTAGCCCTTTGACAATACTTACCTTTCAAAAATTGGCTCCATAATGAATTACTAGTCCTGAATCTCCACCATTGTTTGAACTGAAATGAAGTGCATATATCATGAAAATTTTTGATTCCAATTCCACCCTCATCTTATGGGAATCCAAGTGTTTCCCAAGAATCCCAATGGTACTTCTTTCTCTCCTGGTTCCTTCCATAGAAAAAGTCTGCAATCACACGGGTAATGTACTTTAAAGTAGTTTTGGGTGGTGATACAGCTGATAGAGTGTGGAATGGGATGGAACACAATACATGCTTCACCAAAGTCACTTTACCACCAAAACTCAATATTCTTGCTTGCCAACCAGAGATCTTCCCAATTCCTTTAGCCACCAGTATGGAGTAATATATAACCTCTATCTCCCAATGTATAGAGGACACCCTAGATATTTCATAGGACTGCTTTGTTGGGAGAAACCAGTGATAGTCTTGATCAATTCAATAGTATCCTCGGAAGTGTTATTATTGACCATAAAATTGCTTTTGTCTTTGTTAACTAATTGGTCAGAAACATCTTCATAGGCAGTTAAAGTGTCTATGATAAGCTGAAGAGAATTATTATCAGTAGAAGAAAAAATAATAATATCATCAACAAACCCAAGATGGTTAATCTATGGACTTCTAGTTTCCATGTGAAAACCTATGTACTGTTGAATTGAGTGAAGAGCATTGAGACGTCTCAAGAACACTTCTGCCCCCAGAATAAACAAAGCTGGTGAGAGAGGATCCCCTTGCTTGAGCACCCTAGTGGAATGAAATAACCCATGTCTTGAACCATTAATGATGATAGAATACCATATCATATCTATGAACACCTCTACAAACCCAAATATTGTCAGAATCAAGCATGTAAATGACCAAGACTCCCTATCATATACCTTGGTCATGTTTAGCTTGATTACTGCATTGTCACCTTCCCTGGGTCGTTTTATACCATGTATAATCTCTTGGGCTAACATAATGTTTTCAGATATACTCCTTCTTCGGACAAATCCTTATTGATTGGGAGAGAATATACGAGATAAGATAGGAGCCAATCTTCTGCATATCAACTTTGAAACAATTTTATTAGAGAAATTACTGAGACTAATTGGTCTGAACTCATTCAGCTTATTAGGATTTTGGACCTTAGGAATAAGCACAAGAGAAGCATGAGTCATGTACTTAAGCATGCTACTACCACAGAAAAAGGACTGAACAACAACTAGGAGATCAAATTGAATAATTCCCCGACACTCTTGAAAAAACTTGCCACTAAATCCATCAAGCCCAGCAGCTGAGTGTGGACACATAGAAAAGATAACCTGCTTGAGTTCTTCCAAAGTTGGCATGTCATGCAAAATCTAAAGTTATCTGAAATTTAGATGAAAGCATTTGAGATTATAACCCTCCTGTAATTTTATATCATTGTTTATTCATGTACTTAATGTCACAATGTAAGTTAGGCCCTAGGCATGACACGACGTTTAGAACCCTAAAAGACTCCAACCAAGCCATCTTAGCATATCATCAGGCATTCATAACATAATAAAAGTATCAATCGCAAGCTATACGAGAAGCGGGGTATGGGCCTCATATGAACATCACAAGGGAAAGAGTAATTTAGTCCAAAAGAGAGATAAATCATCAACTTTTACACATTGTCCAATCATTCCTTTACACATAGTATAACATAGAAAGTATCATAATCTCAAAGTATCAATAGTAGCTAAACAACAAGCATAGGTGGAGTGTCATTGGCTTTCCCTCAAAGCATGAGGACTCACCACTATGTCTTCAACAATTTTCCCTTGAAGCATGAAGACCCACCACTATGTCTTCAACAACTTTCACCAATCACCTCAAGAAGAAGGAACATTAGACCATATATAATTAACAATGTAGGTAAATATGCATTAGTACATTGCAATGTACTAAGTATGAGAGCAATGCATGATGTATATAGATATAGATACATATGACATAGACAACATGATGCATGAGGCATGAGATGTAAACCACAATAACGTAGGCATGCAGTGAAACATGAAGTAAACAATAATCATAAGTTGTGGTCTAAACATCAAAATTATTAAATGAATAAAGTAACATAATAATTTTGTGGGAGATTTTCATAACAGACAATAAGACCATGTGGCTACTACATGGAATATAATGCACTCCTTCCATTAGAAAAAGAGGAATCTACTTGCCACGGTAGAATGCTGAAACATTATACATGAACATCATTAAAAATTTCGGAGCTTATGTGGATCTACTAGACAAGCCTACAAGAGCTCCTATAGTGTCACATAGTTAATGAATCAAGAGGTTACTACTAGGATTCCCCTTACCCAACCCCACCTCATGACCCATTCGGTGCTAGGCCAAATCCCATAAAATATGAATAAATATAATCGTATGAATCTACCTTCGTAAGCTTGAAACATAACTTCATCTTAATAGGAGTGGCTCATTAAAACCTTAGGATCCAATCAAGTGAGAATTGTCCTTTCACAAGAAGGATCCACCATTAGTAGGTGAGAATTGTCCTTTTACCAACATCATTCATCAGTCTTTCATTCAAGTGATTTTATAAAACATCATTGAATAACTTTATATAACGTTGAAAAGAATCTTTTATCATTCACGATCATTGTTCAACATAGACTAGGGACATGATATAGGTTTAACTTCAAATCAACTTTAAAGCATCCAATTTAATGAAATTTATGCTTAATTATCCTAGAAATCATCAATTGAAGTTATAATTATAATATCCCACATTATTCATCATGAATCCTAGAAACTGTAGAGAAATTATTTAAAAATAATCATAATCATGTAATTAGATAATAGTTCATACTTAATTGAGTAAATTGATCATAATTGAAGAATAATTCATGCAATTAAATGAGAATGGAACAAATGCCATTATGGATTCATGAATTCTAAATGGAATTTGAAGAGAATTCATGAAAAGATGATCAATTTCATGTAATTGAAACAAATTCACATTAGCATAGATTAGTAATCATAATCTAGCTCATAATTGAAGAAATTGGATAACAGTTGAGAAGACCAATAAAATTTATGTACTTGAAATTAGATGAAAATTAAGAATTTAGAAGGAGTTCCATAGAAGAAAGAATTCTATGAATAAAAAATCATATACCTTAAGTGATTGCCTTGGAAAATTTAATGAATAATAGAGGATTTGACTTGACTTGATCTTCAATGGAGTTTTTGCTTGGAGGAGATGAAAGTCTTGAGAGTAGTTTTAGGGAGAGAACTTTTGTAATGTGTGACTTGTGGAAGAATGGAGTTGATTTGTGGGATAAAAGCAATTTACAGAATGAATTTTAGTGGCAAAAATCACTCAAATTTACTTAAATAAACTTAAGAAAAAGTCTAATGCTTTCTCACCTAGTGCAAGAATTTTAAGGAAGAATTTGAACTTTCATGGAACAAGTTTGTAACGTGGAGTTGTTTCACCATAGTTTATTTTTGTGTGAAGTTCAATTTTTGGTCAGATTTGTCCAAGGAATGAATTTGTACTATCTAGGAAACAGTCTGCGACATCCACTTGTAGCGGACCCTTCTGAATAAGCAATTTTTATAAAAAAAATTTATTTTACGATCTGATTGACCTAAAAATGTAGCAAGGTCATGTTACATGATTTTACCTCATTATACATATCAGAACTAAAAAAATATACAGGGTATTACACTAGAGTATTTTAGTTTCTACATTGTACTCTTACTTTGTGCAAATTCCTAACTTAGTCATCATTTGAGGATGATTGATCCCAAGGAAGAGAAATTGTGACACACCAAAAAATTTTTAAGCTACATATTGGGTGATTCTAAATTGCACATAGGTGCTAAGGCAAATTCATTAGTGTGAGAATAAATTTGGAGACGAATTAAGGTCACATGAATCCTCTAGCATAAAGATTAGTTGAAAACTTCCTTACCGATTATGTTTTGAGATAATATTTTATAAAGGTTAGGTGATCCAATAAATTCTAAGTTGTGTATGTATCTTAATTTTCTTTTTAAGTATTTGAAGTGTATTTGATATGGTTTAGGTTAATAAGGTACCTCAAACATCAATCCAAGTTCAAAACATTTCTACAGACTATGTTTTCACATGGGTTTATATAAGCGTCAAATTTAATGGCCATATCTCGTAGCACATAAAGGGTTAGGTGACTCATAGACTATCAAATTAAAATCTAGCCACCATATTTGTCTTATTTTGACTTTATAGTAAGATGTTATGATCATTTTATTGGAATATGTCCGAATAGGATAATTTGATGAGTTGGCTGGTCAATTCGGTATATTGCCAAATGAGCTCATCGAATTGACTTGAAAACCATCAAATTTGATTTTTTGGCAATGTAAAGTGACCTTTCGATAATGGAGACACTTGATCACTGATTTAGCCAACGAAAATCATTAAAAGGTAATTTGTTTGTATTCAATGATCTTCTTACGTTTCCAAAATGATATTTCTGTCTTTTTACTCTCAAATAACTTTCTCAGGTCTATTTTATAAGATAATAACAACCTTATATGCATATTAACTCTCAATATCCCTTATTTCTCTTCTCACAAAGATGAAGAACTCAAATTCACAAGATCTAAAGGCTCTAAGTTCAAGATTCTCTTCAAGAATCTAGAGTTTTGAATCAAAATTTTTCTCCAAACTCCATCTCCAAGAACTCCATTGAACAATTTCTCAAGTTTAAGCTATAAAGTTTCTTCAAAAACTTTTATTCTTCTTGGTATGTAAGACTACTCATAGTAAGGAATTAAGTTCTTCCTCTCATCTGACACATATAATTTCAATCAATAAGATTAAATTTATGTTATTTACCCCGACGTTCATGATTTCAAATACTCTATTTTATTCAATTATTGGTTCTTGGTTTCAGTATCGAACTTATAACACTCCACAACATTGTTGATCTTTAATTTGTGTTCATGCGTAATGTGCCTAAGAAGTTTGTCATAATAATTCATATGCATTATTTTCATGAATCAATTAAGTGCAAGAATTTCAAAAACACATATTTTTCCTTATTTTATAAGAGTTTTAGAAAAGTACATTTTGCATTATTATGCATGAATTTCAAAGATCAAGAAAAGTCAAATACTTTAAGCTATCGATGGACGAAGAGTTTAAAGGAACATTAAGTGTTCCAAGTGCATTATTTTTATAGTTAAGAGCATGGCTACTTTTAAATAAAGCATGATATGATTTATAACCTAAATATATGTTATTTTAAGACATAATTTTTGAGCTTAGTCTCATGTCTGATTCAAGATATAATTTTTTAGCTTAGCCTTGCACGTGATATGAATGATAAAAGGTTTATATACCTATGTGCATTATATGAACAAATGTTATTTTGGGAGGACTATTTAGTATCAAGAGGACACGAGTTTAGAAAATTCAAGCCTTATAACTATGCGCCAACAAGGATCATGTTTTATCACTTTGTTGGTTGACCTTACGGCCCTGAGAGGCACAAATTAGTGGATCCACCATATGATATGATCTCATTCTATACTCTGGAAAGGCATAGGATCCAATTGGTGTTATAAGTTGGGTATCACGAGCTCAAATAACATTTGTCAATTATGAGAAACTCCCCAATTATGCATTCTTTTCTATGCTTTTAAGTCTACATGGGTCATTTTAAATATGCATTCTTGTGAGTCATTTTCATATATTATGACTATATTATGTATATGAATATGAAAGGTTCATGTTATGAATATTTGATGATTTAACAAACTATGAGAAGAGGGAATAGATGAGGGACCTGATCCCATGTGTGCTATGAACCTGAAAGTGACCCTTGACAAATAGAACACTATGCACTTGCCAAGTTTAATTTGATATTTGTTGGTGTGTGTCATCCTGCTCAAAAGAAATTGTCTAGCTAATGAAATTGCTGCAAATGTTGCTGATGTTGGGTATACATACCCAACCTTTCTTAAAGAGAAGGTTGAAAGAGTTTTTATGCACATTGAGTGAGTTTGTAAGTCTCTTGAGTAGTACATTTTGCAAAATCAGAGTCGCTTTTACTTTGTGTATTTCATTGTACTTAAATGGTGCTTCATGTTGTGCATCGATTCTTATTCTATAAAAAGATCTAATATTAGGTAGGCATTTTACTCTTTATTGCTAGAGTTAGCTATTGGTATGTGTTGAATTCTTACTTGGCTAGAGTTAGTCGATTTAATAGGTAGCGGAATAGCTACTTAGTTGTCTCATACTTGTGATAGAGTTGTCACAGTGAGGGGGAATGGACCTTAAGTTAGGCTTCTTATTGCAAGATATTGTAATCCAAAGTATTGCCCCCTAAAGATTAATGGAGTTGGGTTGAAATCCTATGAGTGCATGTCATGATTTTCTCCTCTCTTGGCAAGGGAGTTTTCTCATAAAATAGCTTGTCCTATTTTATTTTGCCGCTTTTACTATTTTAGTTATTTTTGTTTACTGCTACTCTGATGAAAGACCTAGTCCCCTTACACTCAGTTGACACTTACATTCCATCAATTGGTATCAGAGAAAGAACTCTCTAAAAGGTTAAGACCTGTAAGATCATGAAGAAAAATAGCAGCTCCACTGAATCTAGAAGAGGGTCAGTCATCTACCGGACCTCCTCACTTTAATGGGAAATTTGATAATTGGTGGAAGACTCATATGCATGATTTTTTCATGGATGAAGATATTGAGTTATGTGACATTGTGCTTGATGGTGCTTATGTCCATAACTTAGAGGTGAACGATGGTGAAATCACTAGAGTAATCCCCAGGACTAGACACTTGTACAATGATGTAGATTGAAAGATGATTGAGAAGAATTACAAGGCAAAAAAGTTGTTGGTCTGTGGTATTGAGGCATAGGAGTACAACTGGATCTTTGCTTGTAAGTCAGTCAAGGAGATCTAGGATTGCTTACGCATAACATATGATGGTACTGAGCAAGTGAAGGAGTCTAAAATTGATATGCTCACTACTTAGTATGATAATATTACATGAAGGAAGATGAGTCCATTCATGATGTGTAATACCAAGTTCTCATCCATTATTAATGAGATTTGATGTTTGGATGAACCCATTCACCCCAGCAAGCAAGTAAAATGATTCTTAGAATTCTTCCTAAGTCTTGGGTTAACAAAGTTGATGTAATGATTGAGGTCAAAGACCTGAAGGTGTTAATAATGGATGCCTTGATTGGTAATCTCCAAACTTAGGAGTTGAATAGAGAAAATGATGATGCTAAAAAGGACAAATTATTACCTCTACATATGGCAGAAAATGAATCAGATCCATAGCTCACAAGAAGATTTCCATAAATTGTGAGGAAAGCATGGTGGTTTCAAGAAGAAGGGAAATCCTAGTAGAGTTGCTACTGCTAATTTTCTATGACATAAGTGTGGGAAACCAGGGCATTTATAAGAGATTATCCAATGTATAAACTAGAGTACAAAGACTATGCCAAACCTAGAGGCAACAAAGATAAGTCAAGGGACCTGGTTCCTAACAAGAAAAGAAGAAAGGATGCAACGGGCTATGTTGTGAAGAAAGCTCATATTGTTTGGGAAAATTCCTCAAGTGAGTCAGAAAAGTCTTAGCAAATATAAGATGCTTCCTTGATAGATGTGAAAAAGGATGAGATCTTCAATCAAATGTTTGCATTCATGTAAAAGTCTGATGATGGTGATGAATCTGAGGAAGATGTAAATTTGTCGGATTTTAAGCAAAACTTGCACATTCTTTCTATTAAAAAGATAAGAAAGTTTGTTTATGTTCTTATTGATTCAATAATTGAGTTAATACTGAAAAGGATTTGTTAAATAATCAATTAGATCTCGTTCAAGATGAAACGATTGTCTTAGTTTCTTAGTTATTTCAAGTGGAGAAATATGTGTTAATATGAAATTAAAGAATATGAATCTTTGTGAAAAGTTGAATGAAGAGTCAAAGGTTATCGACAAGGGAAAGAAAAGGCTAGTAGCTTGAAACTTGAGATTGAGGTTAATCTGAATAAGGTTGAAACTAAGCTAGCTATGGCTCTAGAAAGGAGTATTTAGTTAGAGAGAGATGTAGTCTATGTCAAAGAAGAGTTGTTCAAATCACTCAAATGGACTACTTCTTCTAAAATGCTATATATTTCGACTCATTCGGGAATCAATAGTAAGAAAACTTTGGGGTTTGTGAACAAAGGTCAGTCATGTACCTCTCATAGCAAAAATGTCAATAGGTCAAATCTGTTGTGTTGTACTTATTATGGAAGAGATGGTCATTTGAAGAACAATTGCCCTGCATTGAAAAGGTCTGAAGAATGTCTGTCAAGATACTTTAAGCAAAAGAAAAGAAGAGAAGGACCTGGTCCTAGGGTGAATTCTCAGAATACTTCTATGCTGAAGAAAGTAGTGCTACCCCTAGATGAGAAGAGTGTTAATTATTCCCTTATGTGCTTATTGAGAACTCATATTGAAATGAGTTCCTACAACTAATAAGTGATCTCTTACAGGTAAGTGAAGAAAGCACCAGCGAATGCTGGTACATCAATAATGGCTGCTAAAAGCATATGACTGAAACTGTTGAACGCTTCTTTTCAGTAAAAGCACTTCAAGGTAGAGGTGTTTTGTTTGGAAATGAAAAAAAAAGGATATATTCTTAGTATTGAGAGGATCGAAAAGTCTCTTGATCACTCAATAGAAAATGTCTATTCTGTGAACGGACTGAAATTCAATCTGTTGAGTGTATCTCAAATTGGTGACAAGGGAACAATAGTAAAAATAACATACCCAGTGGAATCCCACAAGTGGGGTTTGGGAAGGGTAAAAATGTAGGGAGACCTTACCACTACTTCATAAAGGTAGAGAGGATGTTTCTAGGAAACCCTCGTCTCAAAAACCTATAAGCAGAATACACTAGATATGGAAGGAAAGGAAAAAGACAAGGAAAATCAAGGGAGAATGATTAATAATGAAAAGTAAATGATAATATAAGATGGATAATGACAACACAGGATATAAAGACATTACCAATCCTACTACCCTTCTATATCCCAAGGCAAGACATCAACCCTACTACTCTATTAGCCTATCAACCTGCTACTTTAATTCATGACCTCCACTCCTTTCTATATAAGGTCATGTCCTTGGTGAGATCAAGTTTTGCCGTGTCATGCCTAATCACTCCCCCCAATACTTCTTTGGTCTAATTCAACCCCTCCGAGTAACCCCTAAAAAAGGCAATGACTTCACTTTACTCGAGCATCTCTCGCACCTCCTAACTGGAGCATCGCTGCTTCTTCTTTTGACATGTACAAACCATGGTAGTATCGCTTCCCTCATCTTGTCAACCATAGGGGCCACCTCTAGTAGCTCTCTAATGATCTCATTCCTAATTCTATCAATCCTAATAGGTCCATACATCTATCTCAACATCCTTATGTCTGCGACCTGCATCTTCTAAACATGTGATTGGCCAACACTCCATCCCATACAACAACGACGATCTAACCACCATTCTGTAAAACTTACTTTTAGCTTTAGGTGGTATTTTCTTATCACACAGTACTCCAAAGGCAAGCCTCCATTTCGTCCATGCTGTGCCAATACGATGGGTGACATCATCATCGATATCACCAATAGACTAGATAATGGACCTAAGATATTTAAAGCTTTCTCTCTTGGGAATAGACTGCATGGCAAGCGTCACATTTGAAACGCCTCAGAAAGTGCCCGAAAATATGCCTCAGAAATGCCCATGATTGTAATTTTCATATATCTCCAAATCCATGCATGATATAAAAAATCTGACTTCATATTTGAAACTCGGAGGTAAACTTGAGTAGAAAATGGGTATAATCCCGATTTTAGAGAAATCATAGCAAAAATTGATTTTTCAAAGTTTGCAAAAAATAATAGGGGTGCGGCGTTGGCTCCGCGACATGGAGCCGTCGTGGTGCAGTGTATTTTGTTGCAAGTTTTCGTATTTCAGCCAAAGGGCTTAGGGTTTTGTGCCTAAGCCTTCCTATGTATAAAAACACCTATACTTAGTCATTTTTCAACCTTATATCATTCAACACATTCCCCAAAAACCTCTCTAACACTTAGCCAAATATTTCATCCAAATTCAAGTGTCCCAAACTCATTTCGGATCTCAAGAAATTCAATCAAGCTTCAAGTTCTGATTCAAATCTTCATCAAGGGTATCCCTAAATTTGAAGTATGTGGGTTTCAACTATTGGGTCCTTTCACCCATGGTGTCCAACCTTCCTTTTTATGCAAATTACATATATTTAAGTTGAGTTATCTATGTGTACTTTTTATTATTAATTTGACTATGAATTATGTTGGGGGTTAATAAAATGTTTACTATTTAAGCATGTTTTAAGCTATGAATCTATGATCCATTATGAGATTTGATGAGAGGTCTCAATGTATCTTACATGAAGATGTTAACAAGTGTTGGTAGGCTGATTTACTTCAAGTTTTCTCACATGATTACACTCTTGAATGGCATGATTTTAAACTAGCGTTACACATCTACCAAGTATTTGATAAAAAATGTCCGGTCAAGGATTCTTAAGTTATTGAAGGTCTATTGCATGGCTTATTAGGTAAATGACTTTATGATGATAAAATAAATATATA
>JAOTQR010054048.1:0-14389 GCA_025774065.1 Solanum ossicruentum | reverse complement strand
TCAACCATGTGAGGGATTTGTACCATACAACAAACAAGGGGTTTGTACCTTGAATAGCTAGCTTGGTCTCTTCAGCACATATGATATCCTATTTGAGCAGGAGTTACTTAAGCATGTTTTACTTAAGCATTAATAATACATGTCATATTGCTATATTATGCCTATTGATTAATATTATGCATTTTGATTATGATATCTATCTATTTTGTATTGCATCTTGCATATTTAGTACATTCAAATGTACTAATGCATTCTCTTGCCTACATGATATCACCATGTAGGAACCGGAGCCCAAGTTGATCATCCTCCTCCACGTGGCTAATTTGGTGCTACTCAAGCTAGTTGGTCAGTCCTGCATGTAGGGGACCTTATTCAACAAGAGACACTCTTCTTTATGTTCTATTCTACTATGAGACTGAGCCCGGTTGCTTTGTCAACCCCCGCTCTTATCTATGTAGTAGAGGTGGTTGTTGGACATATTATGTATCTATAATATGAGTGTGACTCTTGTCTCTTGACTATGATATTTTGCAAGCTTTTCCCTTAGCCCCTTTTCTTGCTCTTTAATGTTTTTATATGTTTTTATGACCAATGATGTGTAATGACAAGTTAAGAGGTTTGTTTGGGGTTCCTTCGGGTTCCCCATTCGCTGTGTCACGTATAGTGACACATTTCAACACATATACTAAGCTTAATACTCACAATTATGTTGGGTTTTCCTAATTATTGATTCATAAGGTTGCAAATACCTAAGCAAGGTTGCACGCCTCTACCATCTACCCTTATTGACAGTCTAACCAAATCATTGAGTAGGGATAGATATGATCAATGAAAATGCTTTAATATTATCTTTCTGTATTTTAATCAAGATAGGTATATGGGTAGTTGTCATAGGTCTCCCATACACGAATCAACCTAATTTCCAAGATGAACAAGCTCCCTACACCTCTACGTTCTACACACTCCAAAATCTCTCAAATTCAGAACGAACAACATTTTACCCCACAGTTGGCCAGACTATGAAGCATAGATAAAATAGATATAAGAATAATTAAGTAGAAACCCATTCAAAAATTGCAAATATCAGGAACTAAGACATTGTCTATGGCTGCAATCCAGAATATGATAAGATTAATCACTCATAATTGTTCCAAAACACATAAAAATGCTAAACAACAATTAAGAATGGAAATTTATGAAGAAAAACCAACCAAAGTAACCCTAGGATGGAGTTCTTAGTCATATCTCCTTGTTCCCTCTAAAATCAAATGTCGAAAGTAATGTTCTAAAATTGAATTTAACCTAAAAATCCTATTTCTTGATTTCGCCCTTATGTCTTAAAAGTCCGTGATGCGGACTATGCTTCATTTAGTGTATTTCTGCATTTTATGCTGACTAGCTAATTTCTCTATTTCTTCTTCAAGTCTGCGATGCAAATTGTCACCATTTTCGTGCTTCACACCTTTTTCTCCATCTTTTTAGCTCGCACAGTTTCCTACATAGGTCTACGATGCAGACATAGGTACTTTTACTAGGCTGACTTGATTTGTTTACTTTATTCTGCAGTTGTGTCCTTCCTCAATCTCCGAATGTGAATGTAGATAAGGATTATCTACTCAAAAACCTGCACTAACACAATTAACAAGCACTCTCGGCCCAAGATTAGCAAAATAAGCTGAATTACACTAAAAACATTTAAATTCTATGGATTTATACTCTGAATAGGCTCTAGGCATGAGTAATTTGGGCTAATTTAGAATATACATATGCCTAAGATCAATAACATCCAAGACCCTAAGTCCATGACAGAAAGGCGACGCATAAGGAGGGTTTGGCAGAGTGCCAAACACTATAAGTGATAAACAGAGCCGTCTCCTAATAGTGTACAGATTCAAGCCTTTAGGAGGTGGAGAAGAAGATGATCAAGCTCACATCAACACATCGCCGAAGTGCTCAGCGATGGCCGACCTTGGCTGTCGAATTGCAATTTATTGAACAAACTTTCATTAATTTACATGAACTATATAAGATTTTTGGTAAAGACATTGTACATGGCATTCTTATAAGATTTTACAGATAGAGAGAGGGAGAGAATAGAGTGCATAGAAGCTTCTTGCTTAAGTAGTACAAGGTTTTGGTGTTTTCAAGCTTTAGGAAGAAGAAATTGGAGAGATTAGTTGGTTTAATTCATCTTTTCTCTTGTAATTCATCTTACCATGTACTCAGCTATGGATTATGTTATGAATTCTTTACTTTTGAGCTAGAGTGGCTATAATACCTGTGTTGGGCTATGTTAATAATATGGGTCTTTAATTTTTTATGTAAGGTCTACGATATTTTGATTATAGTGATGTTAATTTGAGTGAATTTAAATTTATTTCTAAGTTTCTTCCATAATCCTGAGGTTGCAAACTTGTACTTTGCTTTAAATCTCTTATTATTATATTAATTTGAGTAATTAGTGTGTAATAGGTGTATTAGTTAGAAAATTTTTGGGGTTTGAGTTGAATACCACAAACTTGGGCTCAATAACTAAAGTATTAGGAGGTTTGCTACAATTTCTCAAGTCAGACATGTCCTTGAGCAATTTGTATATGGTATCGTAAACTATTCATGTGAAACACCTTTGCGGTCATCAATAAAGTGTTGGTTTACCAGTAACCTAGCTCACTCGCTTATTTTTAACTCAATTAATCAAATATTTAGACCCGGCTAAATAGATCTATCCTCATATTTGCACACTTCGACATCTCTCTTAATCTGTTGTGAATTTGCAATTTAAAATTATTATTTGATGATTCTTGATATTTATTTACTTGCAACCCCATAATTAGACTCTACAAATGCTTAGTTCAATGCATCACTTCACCTCTTGAACAACCATTCCCTGTGGGATTTGATGTTAGTTTATTGTGCTAATAATGATCATCGCTATTTTTATTCACGAAGTAAGATTAAATGCCATCAACTCTTTAGAGCATGATAAGCATGATCGAGACTATTGTATGAGGTACCCCACAGGTACTAGCTAAGGGTAAGGTTCCCTATCCTCAGGTGCTAGAGTAGCCTCATAGTTTTGACGAGTTTGCAGCTAACCATTCAGATTCTGTGGTCCAGACACCTTTTGTTTCTCCTCATGTGTTAGTCTACATACAGACATTGATAGTTCCTTTAAGCCAGGCTACTCATGAGCCAATATTGGCAACAGATAACCAACAAAGATATGAGAGGTTTCAAAAGATGAAACCACCTCAATTTCAGGATGGTAAGCGGAAGGATGCATATGAGTTTCTTACTTTGACTATGGGATATAGGAGGTCATGGTCTTAATAGATTCTTGAGGAGTTTGATTTGTTTCCTTATAGTTAAAAGGAGCGGGACGGGAGTGGTGGCAGTCATACATGTGCTCCAACCCAACAAGGTCCCCACCAGTTGAGTAGGAGATATTTTTAAAGGCTTTCTAGAAGCAGTTCATCCTATGACATGTTTGCGAAAGAGAGCATGTCCATATGCAAGACTCTAACGGCCAAGTATAAGGCTAGATTTTATCACAGTTTTTGACATGCATTATCATTGATACCTACAAAGATGGAAAGGGTCTATAAATTTGTGAAGGGTTGGCATTCTCTATTCTTTCCAACATTTGAGATCTTCATGATGAGGGTGTATCTTTTCAGACAATAGTAAGTACCACCAAGGAGGAGGAGTTGCTACTGAAGTAGGAGTATGGAGACCCTAAAAGGGTCCGAGCATCTAATCATTTCACAGGTATCTCATCAGGAGATAGGGGTTTCTATAGAGAGGGCGGTACTTCTCAGCATCGAGGTCTTTTTCATCCTTCATTACCAGCTTTGGAGGTCAATTAGGGCCCTCGTGGTTCGTAGAGTTATCGATAGAGATCATTTTGTTCCTAGTAGAGGCCCGTCGGCCGAGGTGGTTACATGTTCTCCCTTCATCTTCTCAGCCCTTTCTTCACTCGTGATCGTGTTTTTGGTATAGTTCTCTAGATCATAAGATTAGATACTTTCATCATGGACTCATTACGGACCACACCACCCTTATTCAATAACATCTATTAGGGATCATACTCTTCTAGCTAAAGATGCAGCTTCTTAGTTTATGGGTCATGGTAAGGGGTGGCTAGGTAGAGATACGTGTATTCTAGGCAAAGGTACAGGTGATGCAGCAAGACAGTAGCGCGGTAGAGGTCCTATTCACATCACTAGTGGTAGAGACGGTCATTTTTAAACTTTTCCTAGGAGGCTGAGGGTGAGGCCTCTAATGTTTTTTTTTTACAGGTAATGTACCAGTCTATCATTAGCCTACATCCGTATTATTTGATCCTGGTTCCACCTATTCTTATGTATCTATATATTTCTCTATATGTTTGATTTATTGTGTAATGTATGATTGTGCCCGTGCATGTATCTACCCAAGTAGGTGATCCTTTAGTGGTGGATCAAGTTTACCAATCAAGTCTTGTCTCTTTGGATGGTTATGATACTTGGGTTGATAGGACTATTCTTGATATTATTGATTTTGATTTCATATTAGGGATAGATTAGCTTTCACCTTATTGGTCTATTTTTTATTATTATGCTAAGAATATGACATTTGTTATTCCTGGTAGATCAAGTATTGAGTGGTGTGGCTTGAATGGTTCTTATCCCAGCAAAGTCATTTCTTATATTCAGGCACAAAAACTAGTGGATTGAGGTTGTCTTGCTTATTTGGCATTCATTCATGATACTGGTGTTGAGCACACCACTGATGGAGTCTATTTCTATTGTTCGGGAGTTTGTTGATATGTTTCCTATAGACCTTCCTATAGTACCTCCTGACAGGGATATTAACTTTGCCATTGATCTTGAGTCGGGCACTAAGCCCATTTCTATTCCTTCATACCGTGTGGCACATGCTGAGTTCCTTATTAGGTCATTTGCTCTAACTAACACCCCAACAACATTTATAGAGTTGATGAATAGAGTATTCCGACCATACTTTGTTATTGTTTTTATAGATGATATATTAGTCTACTCTAAGATCAAAGTTGACCATGAGCAATACTTAAGGATTGTACTTTAGTGACTTAGAGAAGATAAGTTGTATGCTAAGTTCTCTAAATGTGAATTTGGTTTAGTTTAGTGGCATTTATGAGCTATGTTGTGTATAGAGAGGGTATTCTAATTGATCCAGTAAAGATTGAGGCAGTTCAAGGTTAGACTAAACCCACTTTAGCTATCGAGGTTTATAGTTTTGTGGGCCTAGCTAAATATTACAAGTGATTCATTCAGGGCTTTTCTGATATAGTAGCTCCATTGACTAGACTCACTCAGAAGAACATTGCATTCCATTGGTCGGATGAGTGAGAGGAGAGCTTCCAAAAGCTTAAAGTATTATTGACTACAACTCTTGTTTTGACTTTGTCGAAGGAGGGTGTTGGCTTTACTGTATATTGTGATATAATAGGAGTTGACCTGGATACAGTCTTGATGCAAAAAGGGAAAATAATGTCTATGTTGAAGACTCATAAAAAGAATTATCCTACCCATGACTTATAGTGGGCAACTGTTGTATTTGCATTGAAGTTATGGAGACATTATTTGTATGGTGTTCATTATGAGATTTTTACTAACCATCATAGCCTATAGTATTTTTTCAGTCAGAAAGACTTGAATTTGAGACAAGGGAGGTGGATCGAGCTCTGAAAAGATTATGATTTGACCATCTTGTATCACTAGGAAAGCCAACATTGTGGTTGATACATTGAGTAGAAAGGCTTCTAGCATGGGAAGTCTTGTCGTTATCTGGATTGAGTAGCGACCCTTGGCTAGAGATGTTCAGAAATTAGCTAATGGGTTGGTGAGATTACAGATTTTCGAGGATGGATGTGCACTTACTTTTGTGGAGGCTAATTCCTCTTTAATGGATCTGATTAGTAGTCATTAGTTTGAAGATGAGAAATTATACCAGATTTATGACAAAGTGCTTTGAGGAGAGGCTAAGAAAGCCAAACTTAATTCAGATGGTATATTTAGGATTGGGGGTAGAATTTGTGTGCTTAAATAGGTAATTTGATCAAGTTGATCTTAGAAGAGGCCCATTGTCTAGATATTCCATTCACCTTCGGACAACTCAGATGTATCATGACTTGAGCCAACACTATTAATGGTGTGGCATGAATAAGGCTATATTAGAGTTTGTGGCTAGTTGTTTGACATGCTAGCAGGTCAAATATGAGCATTTGAGACAGGGTGGTAAGTTACAGAGGATGCACATTCCCAAGAGGAAGTGGGAATATATTACTATGGATTTTGTTGTAGGTTTGCCTTCTATAGTTGGTGGCTTTAATTCAATATGGGTGGTGGTGGACTGATTAACTAGGTCCACCCATTTCATTCTGGTAAAGGTGAAGTACACAACTGATAAGTTGGCTTAGTTCCTCATCAGCTAGATTATGAGGCTTCATAGAGTTCCTATTTCCATTGTCTCAGATCATGGTTCATTGCTTATATCCCACTTTTGGAAGGCCTTGTAGCATGGCCTATATACTAGAATAGATTTGAGCGCAGTCTTTTACCCTAAGATAGATGGTTAGTCTAAGAGGACTATTCAGGTACTTAAGGATATGTTTTGAGCTTGTATTGTTGATTTTAGTGCCAGGTGGGATCAGCATTTTCCCTTACTGGAGTTTACTTGCAATAACAGTCATTATTCTAGCATTCACATGGCCCCATTTGACGCATTATATGGGCAGAGGTGTAGATCACCCATAGGTTGGTTTGATTCTGTTGCAGTTGATAGCCTTGACACTGATTTTCTTAGAGATTCGATGGAGCAGGTATGTTTGATTCAAAGTAGATTGTTCATACCCTAGAGTCATCAAAAAAGTTATGCTGATAGGCAGGTTTGACCCTTGGAGTGCATGGAGGATGATTAAGTTTGGTTGAGGATTTCACTTATAAAGGGTGTTATGCAGTTTGGGAAGAAAGGAAAGCTCAGCCTTAGGTATATTGGACTTTTGGAATCCTTGAACAAAAAGGAGAATTGGTCTATAGACTTGCTTTGCCACCCAATTTATCCTCAGTTCATCCTGTATTTCATATATCTATGTTGTGACGCTACGTTCCTGATGATTCTCATGTGCTATCCCTTGATTCAATGAAGTTGAATATGTTCTACGAGGAGAAGCACGTTGTTGTTTTAGATAAGCAGGTCGGGAAGTAGAGAACAAAAGAGATAGCTTCAGTGAAGGTTTAGTGGCACCGTCGACCTATGTGTGAGGCTACTTGGGAAATAGAGTCTGATATGCAAGCCAAATATCCTCACCTCTTTAAGGTTTTAGGTATGTTCCTTGCCTTATGTACGAGGACAAATTATTATTTTTAGTGGTGGATGATGTAATGACCCTAAAGGTCATTTTTGGTATTTTCAGCTAAATTACTATCTTGCCCTTTCCAAAAGTTTCTTTGAGTCATTTTCGGATAATTTGAAAATTCAGATTTTGAAAACCTTGTAGAAAGTTGAAATTATGCTAAGGAAATAGTTTTTAAAGGCTTAAAATTTGAAATTTTGAGTTTTGAGGTCATCTTGAGTTTCGAATGTCGTAACGCAATTTCGTCAATTGCATTAGCTTTGAATTGCAGAATTGATATAGGAGAATTGAAAACAGTGAATTTGGAGTTAAATTGGAGATTTTGGACACAAAGTTGCATTTTTAGCTAAATTTGGATCATATTTTGACTTTAGTCTACATTTGGAGTTTGGAAGTTCAAATCCGACTTTCGTGTAAGGACCCGGATTTCGGATAGATTTAGTGATGCTTGGAATTTTGTTCCAAAATGTTTTGGGCCAAGGTGACATCTTACGGAAGCCTCCACTACTTCATTACTATTCATTCTTATTATAAACACTTAGCTTGTCATCCATTCGCTCAAATGCTTTCCAAATCCTCTTTTTGAACTCTAACTGGGAGTTTCGCATGGAACCTCCAAGCTTAATCTAAGTTCACTCTCAAGCCTTCGGTTCAAGCTTATTTATGTTGTTTATGGCCATCATGGGTCTCCTGTATCAAGCCAAGATCGAAGGAATTTCGTTGGCTAAGTTTTTTCACAAGTACCAATAGAAGGGTCAAATTTAAAGGGCCATATCTCTCAGCACAAAAGGAACTGTGTAACCCCCGACCTATCAAATTAAAGCCCTTTCGACTAGCTTTGCAACGCACTTGGTTTCACCACATTTAGAGTTTGGATAAAGAAGTTATTCTCATTTTCGTAAGGCCACCCTGTGATGTGTTGTCACCATTTCTCTAAGGCAAGACACACAAGCCGTATGGATTCCCACAAACCATGTGGATGAGCCATAATAAACTTTCTTCCCAAAATCATGTTTTAAGTATGGAATCACGTCTTGTACGCTTGAGCTGCCTGTGTGCATAACCTTGATCTTGAAGCAACAACTTTTTGGGACTAAGTATGGGGGGACGACCAGGCTCACTGGCCATGTGTCTAGGCTCCCTCTCCATTCACGTTTTCTTTAATGGAGGGGCAAGGCCAGTCACACGGACTATGTGACTCCACACGGCCTGTGGTACCCTCTGTATAGGTTACTTTGCCTTTTTTTCTAAGTGTCGAAGTCAGTTCCAACTTCAAGAAATTTTTCTAAGTGTGGGTTCATGGGCAAGTTCACGGACAGTGAAGTGCCACATACATGGACCCTCCCTAGAAGCACTTTCGACCAAATTTTCAATCTGATTAACTAATGCATTTTTGCAAATTCAGTTTTTTGTATTGGTCTTTTGAGAATTCCTATGTTATTCTATGGTCATATAACCACCTAAAACCTATTTTAAACATTCAAAATCATTCTTTATATTTTTTAAAACCCTCTCAAAAGCTTCTACAAAGGAACTCTCAAAGATTTCAACATTTGAGTTAGGGAACTCAAGTCGTCTTCAAATTCGTTGGGGTTTCTTCATCTTGGTGAAGGTATGTTGGTTTGATCCTTGATTACCTTCCAATCAAGGGAACCCAAATTATTTTCAAGAAATTTTATGAATTTCAAGCTTACTTTAAATCTCAATTTGAATATTAT
This sequence comes from Solanum ossicruentum, assembly GCA_025774065.1. Lineage (NCBI taxonomy): Eukaryota > Viridiplantae > Streptophyta > Magnoliopsida > Solanales > Solanaceae > Solanum > Solanum ossicruentum. The sequence continues at coordinate 5,296 of JAOTQR010054048.1, read as the reverse complement.
GAATACTAAAATTCTATGTATGCATGGGTAGTGCTTATTTGATGAATTTAATTTGATTTAAACTATTATATGAGGATTTACTTCGGGTTTATGGAATTATAAATGCGTGTCCCCTTTAAGGCTTGTTTACACATGGGTAATTATGTTATAACTTTAAATGCGGATTCAATTATGTTTTCACTTGAATTTCATATTATATTATGGATTTTAGATTGAATCTTAATTACCCATGACATTCTCTCATTATTCATAGTATATGAGTTCATGTACATGGATTATTATGGAAATTATGAAGTGGGTAAAACCCAATTTTGTTATATGATATAATTTTGATAAAATAATGGTTATGATAAGAATGTGATCACATATATGTCTATTGATTATGGCTCTTGGAGCATTTTGGTTGCTTACACCATTTTGTATATGAATGGTCTATTCCTATGCATAAGTACGCTGACTATGAATTACGTTTTGGCCTTTAAGCTTATGAATGCATTGAAATGATTTTGAAAATGACTATTGTCTCTTAAAAGTGTGTATATGTGTGTGTGTGTGTGTGTATATATATATATATATATGTATGTATATGTATTCTTGAGAGATGACGACTTAGCACCAATGGATGGAGGGTCCTCTCTCGATCCTCGAACTATGTGCCTAGTATAGGTTTCTTTTTGAAATACGGATGCTCATAAGGAGAAGAAACCTTGTGATATGATATGCTATATGCGAAAATCCTATCCGAAATAGGGGTGCCCTTAAGGAAGTTTACTTCATATGAAATGGGGGTGCCTGTAAGGTGAAGTATAGGTTACCTTTGGCAAGTATAACACCTCTTTACCGATGAGGCGATTTCATCGGGATTCCAAGTAATAGATTACTTGGTCTTACTTATGTCGGTTGAGGTCACATTCTCACTATATATATGAGCATCATTTGCATTTCATGCATCATGAATTTCACAGTGTCTTGTTATAATACGTTCATTGATATCTAATTCTTTCTATATTATGTGTCTTTATCATGTAACTTTGATATGCAAGTTTTGGTAAGTTCATGCATTGCATCCCGCATACTTAGTATATTCAAACGTACTAATACATACTCTTTCCTACATGATTTGACCAAGTAGGGACTGAGGTCTTTGATCACGCACCGTTCAATGGTTAGCTTGGATTTGGAGAGTTATTTGTAGTGGAGAGTCCTATCTTTCAAGGACGAACCACCTCCTATCTACCTATGTTACTTTTGTTTCATTATGTACTTGAGGGTGAGCCCGGGGAATGTCTTAGACCCTGACCCATCTATGTAGAGGCATTGTTGGACACCTTGTAAATCTCTTTACGATATATTCTATGGTTATGGTTAAGTCTACATTTTGTATTTCGTTATCTTTGATTATTGTTATGTGACTTGATCATATGTTTGATGAAAGGATCCTATGTCCCGAATTGCCCCCATAGCGTGAGTCCTATATACTTGCCTCTTAGTATTTATGTGCTATGTGCTATGTAAACTCATGTTAATCCTTTTTTCCCTATGATGTCCCCATAGCGTGAGTCCAAGTTTTCCGTCCCCTAGAACTATATGTTGATTATTGAAATGCGCTTCTGAATTAATTATGCAAGTTTTGATATCTTGAGGCTTGTTTAGGGACTCTTGGGTTTCCATTCACCCTGTCATGTCTAGGCCCTAGGTTCGGCTCGTGACAAAGATGGTATCATAGCCCTAGGTTTGTAAATGATCCTCTAAGTCCAACATACCACGCCAAGTAGAGTCCTATTTATGGGCGTGAAATGCACCATGCCTATAAGTGGTAGTCTACGATGACGTTCTAAGAATTTTCTCACTTCTTCATGTCTTATTTCACGCTGTGAATAGTTAGTATAGCTTCTTGATCTTGATGGTACACTTACTCTATTACAGAAGATGCCTCGTGGTAGACCTTCCAGACCAGCCTCGGCTTATGATGGTCAAGCCCCACAAGGGCCTATGGATGAGCCTATCTCTAATGGTGAATTCTGTAGGACCTTTGCCATGCTCGCCCAAGTGGTGACTACTCAGACTAGGTAGGTTAATCTTCCTCGGGATCCCACTTTAACTTCTAGAGTGAGAAATTTCATCGGGATGAATCCTCTAGGGTTCTTTGGGTCTAAAGCTGACGAGGATGCTCAGGAATTCATTAATGATCTTTCCAAGGTGTTGAATGTCATGGGTGTCACTTTCTGGTGATGTTGTTAATTGGGAAGAGTTCAAGCTTGATTTTCTGCATTGTTTCTTCCCACTTGAGCTTAGGCAAGCCAAGACGATTGAGTTTATTAACCTTATGTAGGGTAATATTAGTGTAAGGGACTGTGCCCTCAAGTTTACTAAGCTCTCCAAGTATGCTCTGACACATGTGGCTGATCTTCATGCAAGAATGCACAAGTTTGTATCCATAGTTTAGAACATGCTTGTACAAAAATATCATACGGTCATGCTTAATCGGGATATGGATATCTCTAGACTTATGGTGTATGCTGAACAAATCAAAGAAGAGAAACTCAAAGGAGTGGAGGGTACATGAATCTAAGAGGGCCTGTTTTGATAGTGGGTTCTTTGGCTCTCAGGTTGGTGGTTTTGGTAGCTTTCTACAGGGCCAAGGTTCAGGTGATCAGGTTGTTAATGCTTGGGTGTCTCCTCTTAGGGCACCAGTTGGTGGTGGTCAAGGATACTCTTTGTGTGATAAGTGTGGGAAGCCCCACACGGGTGAATGTTGGAAGAATATAGGTGCTTGCTTTTGGTGTGGTGATAAGAGCACAAGGTAGCTAATTTCCCTAGGGATCCTCGGAAAGGTCAGGGCCAGGTGGCCTTGACCCTTCCGACAAAGGCCAACAAAGAGCTATACAAGGTTTTGCCCCGAGGAACAACTAGTTCTATGCTCTTTATGCACGTCAGGAGTTTGAGGGGACCCCAAATTTTACTACTGGTATGCTGAACATCTTTAAATTTGATGTCTATGTTTTTCTTGGCTGGGTGGAAATTGTCTTTATGATTCTTTTATCGGTTGTTATGTTTGATTTGAGTCCCAAGACCTCTTTTCAGTTAATGCCCTGTGGGTGAATCCTTTGTAGCACATAGAGTTATCGTGGTTAACCTATGTTGTGTTGCAAGAAGTATTCTTGTGTGACCATATGGAATTTGACATGTTTGACTTTGATATGATTCTTGGGGCTGTATTGGTTGTCGAGAAGAATATAGGGGTTTTTTTCTAAGGGGGAGATGGTGTGCCTTGGTATCAAGGTTTGTTGCGTGTTCCATATGGTAGATAGTTTGAGCAACATGAAATGACTTCTATAGGGCTGGATTTAGTGTTGGAGGCTATGAAAAGAGCAAAATTATCAAGAAAGGTTAGGGATTAGGAGTAGGGATCTTGAGTGTCAGGTTGGAGAACGGGAATATGTGAAGGCCTCACCAATGAAGGATGTGGCTTCGGTTAAGGTACCTTGGGGGAGGGTGTAGTTGGGCATGATAAAGCGATATCCCTATATTTTCAAATCCACTTAAGCCTAAGATGCTAGGTTCTTCCTTCTCCAAGTAGTTCTAGTCCTTTCAATTCTTGAGTCTCATAGCATAACATGCTTTCATATGCATTAAAATGATCTTCATGAAGATTTAAATGATCTGAATATGTTTTGATATGAGTTTTAATGACTTGATGATTTTAGAATGATGAATTGTGCATTTTACCTTGTGTTTGGAAGTTTCATGTTCTAATTCAAGTCTTTCAAGCCTTGTTCTTCCACATTTGAGGACGAAGGTTCCCAAAGGGGAGATGATGTAAGGACCTGGATTTTCTCATAGCTTTTAGTGATGCTTGGAATTTGGTTTCGAAAAATTTTGGGCTAAGGTGATATCTTACGAAAGTCTCCACACCTTCACTACTATTCATTCTTATTCAAAACACTTAGCTTGTCATCCATTCGCTCAAATGCTTTTCGAATCCTTTTTTCGAACTCTAACAGGGGTTTTCCCATGGCACATCCATGCATAATATAAGTTCAGTCTGAAGCCTTCAATTTAAGCTTATTTATGTTGTTTAAGGCTATCATGGGTCACCTACATCAAGCCAAGTTCAAAGGAATTTCTGTTGGCTAATTTCACAAATACTGATAGAAGGATCACATTTAAAGGGTCATATCTCTCAGCACACAAGGAACTGGGTGACCCATGACCTATTAAATTAAATTCCTTTGAATTATCTTTCCAATCCACTTCGTTTCACCTCATTTAGAGTTTGGATGAAGAAGTTATGCCCGTTTTGGTATAGCCCTCTTGTGCTATGTTGTCACCATTTCACTAAGGTAAACAACACGAGCACCCACATGGGCCGTGAGTCTTCCCACGAACTGTGTGGATGTGCCATCATAAACTTTCTTCCCAAAATCATGTTTTATGTGTGGAATCACGTCATTGTACACTTGTATGGCCCGTTTACATGATCATGAGCTTGAACCAATAACTTTTGGGAATAAGTATAGAGGGGATGGCCAGGCTCACTGCCTATCTAGCATGCCACTGGTTGTGTGGATAGGATTGGGGCACCCTTTCCATTCAAAATTTCTTTAAATAAGGGGGCACGGCCAGTAACATGGAACGAGTGACTCCACACAACCCCTGGTGCCCTCCGTATAAGTGAACGTTGCCTATTTTTTCTAAGTGTTGAAGTCAAGTTTCGATCAAATTTTCTATCCGAATCATTAATGACATTTTCGTAAATTCAGTTATTTCTATCGGTCTTTTGGAAATTACTATGCTATTCTATGGTCATCTAAAGACCTAAAACCTATTTCTAACATTTAAAATCCCTCTTCATATTTTTTAAGACGTTCTCGAAAGCTTCCACAAAGGAAATCTGGGAGATTTCAACATTTTAGATAGGGAACTCAATTCTTCTTCAAATTCTTTGGGATTTCTTCATCTTAATGAAGGTATGTGGGTTTGATCCTTGATTACCTTCCAATCAGGGAGACCCAAATTATGTTGAAGTAATTTTACGAATTTCTAACTTACTTTAAATTGGGGTTTTGAATATTATGAATCCTAAAATTCTATTTATGCATGGGTAATGTTTATTGGATGATTTTAATGTGATTTAAACTACTATATGATGATTTACTTTGGGTTTAAGGAATTACAAGTACGCATGTCCCCTTTAAGGTTTGTTTATGCATGGGTGATTATGTTATAAATTTAAATGCGGATTCAATTATATTTTCACCTAAATTTCATATTATATTATGGATTTTAGAATGAA
>JAOTQR010054017.1:0-14390 GCA_025774065.1 Solanum ossicruentum | reverse complement strand
AGAAGCATTGGCTATCACCTTACCATTTTGCATCAAAACACAACCCAAACCAATTCGTGAGGAATCACAATAAAAAACAAATCCTTCTAACCTTCCGATAAAGACAATATAGGAGTGGACACAAGTTTAACCTTCAAGGTTTAGAAACTCCTTTGACACTCATCAGTCCACACAAATTTAGCCATCTTTTGAGTCAACATAGTCATAGGAGAAGCAATAGAAGAGAACCCATTCACAGACCTCCGATAGTAACCCGCTAAGCCCAAGAAGCTTGTAATGTCTGATGCAGTCAAAGATATAGGCCAATTTCTAATCAGTTCCATCTTTTTAGGATCCATTTCAATACCATCCCCCGACACGACATGCCCTAGAAACGCAACCTCCTTCAACCAAAATTCACATTTTTGATACTTAGCATATAACTTCTCTTCCCTCAAATGATCCACATGCTCCTCCTCACTATTGGAATAGATCAAAATATCATTGATGAAAATCACCATGGAAAAATCAAGGTAGGATTTAAGGACCCTATTCATAAAATCCATAAAGATAGTCAGTGCATTGGTCAACCAAAAATACATAACCACAAATTCATAGTGCCCATGTCTAGTCTAGAAGGCTATCATGGGAATGTCACATTCCCTCACCTTCACTTGATGATACCTGGACCAAAAATCAATCTTAGAGAAGTGGCTAACCACTTAAAATTAGTCAAATAGATAATCTATCCTTCGGAGAGGATACTTATTCTTTATGGTAACCCTATTAAGTTGCCGGTAGTCAATACACATTCTAAGGGAACCCTCTTTTTTCTACACAAACTACACCAGAAAGCTCACTAAGAAGGACATCAAGGAACCCATTAACAACCGAAGCTAACTCTATAAGGAGGATTTTGGACTCAATATCCCTAACCCTCAAAAGATGGTAGAGACTCCCCCTAGACATCAACTTATAGGAATTAATGCAAGAAATGAATCTACCCTTGACCAACACATCATGAATCTCTCACTCATGAACGAGTTCGTTAGGGAATTGGAATCTAACTCTATAGGTTCTACAAATAATGGAGACATAATATACATGCAACTAATCCACCTCAAGTATGACATTAAAATCCATCATATCTAATTCAACAACGTCATAAGAAAAGACCTATGCAATATGACCACGGAACAATTTCTATGGACCCTTCTAGCAATAAATGATGCGCCAACGGAAGTAAACACTTCATAAGGCTCACACAATAATTTCTAACTACATGAATCTTTTGGCAATAAAAGGAGTAACAAAAGAAAAAGTGGCACACAGGTCCATCAAAGCATTCACATCAATGTCAAAAACCTTTAACATACCTGCAAAGCACCCTACCAAGTCTAGTGATCCCCTAGAGGGGTGTGGTTGGAAACATCGATGGTCAACTCCGTAATCCTTAGTAACCCATAGACCATGCCTTGACTCATGATTCTTTGCACCACATTCGAAACATGCACTCCAACCGTCCACACAATCTCTCGGATAGTACTCTCCACATTTGTGACTCGTGTGGAAAACTTAAACATCAACACCTTTGCCTTGAGGACCACCACCTCTACCGTGGCGTTGAGTATGAGGACAACCTCTAACTTGTAAAAGAGTTCCTCACAACCAAAGCAAGCATTAGACATCTTCACAGGGGCACCATGGCCTTTCCCATATTTTCGGCATGTACAAAAAACTTGCACACCAACACCCTTGCCTTTCCTTTGAACTTATGGGCAATTAGAAAACTTGTGGTCCATCTTGCCACACCCAAAGCATGCACCTGTATTTCTCTTACATATGCCATTATGATTTCTCCTATATTTTAGGAACTTAGGACGAGTCCTTCCACCATAGCCACCAGGCTTAGCATATAAAAGCCTACATTCAAGTTAAGCTATCCTCCCCCCTTCCTTGGAGGCCACGGGGCAATCCCTCATCTCGTTACCTACACTGCCACACTTGAAATAACCTTCAACTCCCGCCAAATACTTCCCTTGATCCTCCTTGTCAACCCCATGGTAATTGATGAAATTGATGCTCTTCTTGTGGTACTTGGGCATCGGTGGAGTAGTAGAAGATGAGGCACCACCAACTCAGGCCCTCTTAGCCTCCCTCTCCTTTTCTTTATCCCTTGAAGCCTTAGGAGCACCCACTTATTGATTGAGTTGAGTGGTCACCGCTTTGGCCAATAGCCATAGAGCATTAAAACCTCTGCATTAGACATGAAACCATCCTGAATAGCTTGAGAAATATTCTGAACGCAATGATTGAGAATAATAAATAAGACTTAGAGGACTTAACTCCATTGCATGATATAGATAATAAAGAATTGAAACACTTCCTAGAAATATCTCATAGCCTCCCTTCATAGTTGTGGTGTGCTTCACAACCATGAATGGGACTTTAATCTATGTGATGTGTTGGATGCCGAGGAACAGTAAAAACATAGTGTTCTGATACCAAGCTTGTCATGACCCTAATTTAGGGCCTAGACGTCACATGGCGAATAGGGAACCCGAAGGGACCCCAAAAAAGCCTCTTAGCATATCTTACACATCCTAGGTCGTGGAAGCAATGAAACAACAACAATAGATAGAAAAAAGGGAATACAGGGCGAAGGGACATCTTTGATACCATAGGAACATAACAAGGAAATAGTACAACATTAACGTATCATAAGGTTCCAACAATATCTTTAATACATAGATAGGAGGGGGGGACAAGACAATCTTCGAGCTCACCCTCATAGCCATAAGTTTGCAACATAAAAAGAGTCAATACATAGCATAAATCAAGAGAAGTATGTTCACGGAGTTAGGAACTCACCAACTAGCTTTGAGAGAAATTGTAGCCACGTGGAGGATGAGTATAATTATGAGGAGCCACGGTTCTACATGGTAACAACATGTAGGCATAGAATATGCGTTAGTATATTTGACTGTACTGAGTATAGAGGATTCAATGCAATAAGAGATGGGAAACATAGGCAAAATGTAACATCATAAGTAATGGATAGCATAATATCAATATGATATGCATGAATGATGTTTGGAGTAAAACTTACTCATGTATAACATATTATATATGTAAGAAGAGAGCAACATTATGATGGATTGCCACAACCTACCAGCCATGATAATTGAGGTATCAAACCATCAATTACTTGGTGTATCACCCTACCATCCCTGGTGATTGAGGTATCAACCCATCAATTAGTTGGTGGTTGTATCACCCTACCACCCATTGTATTGAGGTATCAACACCTCAATTGGTTAGTGGTTCTATCACCCTGTCACCCCAGGTGATTGAGGTATCAACCCCTCAATTGGTTGATGGTTATCTCCCCCTACCATCTATGGTGATTGAGGCATCACGTCCTCAACTAGGCATGGTCAACTTACAATACTATAAGTACTTTTCATGGAAATAACCCATATAAACATTCCTTTCATCATCATAATGTCATTCAAGTCTTAGTTCATTCAATAGATCATCAATAGCTCAAGAATCCAAAATAGGACATTTTAACAAGCACTTTGCGAGTGTGTAATGCTAGTATAAAACCATTCAATACAAGAGTGAAATCATGCAAGAAGACTTGTAGTAAATGAATTCACCAACACTTGGTAATACCCTCATGCAATATACATCAAAACCCTTCATCAAATCTTAAGATAAATCTTAGATTCATAGCTCAAAACATTCTTAAACAGATATACTTTTAAGAAACCCAACATACTTCATAGTCAAAATCATAATAAGTAAGACCCATAAGTAAATCAACTTAAAAACTTGCAATATAAGTTAAAAAGAGGCCTGGACACCATGGGTTTAAGGATCCAATGGTTGAAACCCACATACTTTAACTTTGGAGGTTTTCTTGATGAAGATTGAGATGAGAACTTGAAGCTTGATTGAACTCTTTAGTATCCGAAATGAGATTTGGCATTTGAATTTTAAGTGAAATGATTGTCTAAGTGTTTGAGAGATTATTGGGAAATGTCTTGTATGATATGGTGTTGAAATAAGACAAAGTATAGGTGTTTTTGCGCATGGGAAGTCTTAGCCCCAAGACCCCAAAGCCTTGAACCGAAGTGAGAAAATTGGCAACAAAATACATAAGTCTGCGATGGGTCTGCATCGTGGTACCAACATGCACTCCCACTGTTTTGTGCAAACTTGAGAAAATCAAATATTTCTACGATTGCTCTAAAGTCGGGGTTAGACATATTTCATACTCAATTTTTCCCCGTAAACAGGAATATGAATTAGATTTTTGATATCATGCACGAATTTTGAGATATATGAAAATTATGATTTTGGGCACTTTCGAGGCACATTTTTGGATGGTCATTTCACCAATGCTTTGTATGCAAATTTGAGATTGGATTTGGATTCAGTTCAAAAACTTGAGTGGAAAAATGGCCTCGTTCAAATTTTAGAGCAACCATTTTTCGATCCGAAAGGTGAGATAGTATTTGTGCGGATCAGGACTGCAACATGCCCTGAACATAGACTGACACTTTATTATTTTTTAATTGCTCAACGGGATTTGGAAAATACTCGCTCAGTGAATTTTTGAAAGAAAATACACTGGCCTCCGACCGAGAGATGTCACAGCCGTATGTAATTCCAAGGAAAATTTTCTTTCATTTCATGGGGGTTATTGCAAACCTTTACCAACCCCTCCTAAGTTCAATAGTGAGTATAAGGGATCTTTCACGTCAAGCCAACTCCAAAGAATCTCTACAAACTAAGTTGTCGTATGAGTAGATAGAAGGGTCAACTTCAAATGATCATATATTCTAAAGTACAATGAGTTAGGTGAAAGATAATATATCAAATCAAAGATATTTGAATCAGCTTTCGAAAGCATCTATTTTTGCCTTAATCATAATTCACAATTGAAAATTATGACCATTTTAATGAAGACATGCAGAGCTGTCTGAAGGTCCGCGACAGCTCCACGTCACATACCTAATACGGACCCTTACTGATAAGATAATGACATTTTGTTTCTTTTTATTTTAAGGGTACTTTCATCCTAAAACCTTTGAGGATCTATTTAAGGTCCTTAATCGGATAAAACGTCAATTTTCATAGTTAAAAACTCTCTCCTTCACTCTTAAATATAAACTCTCATGAATCATCAAGAAAGTCTTTAAGTTAAGATTATCTTTCAAAATTCATCCTCAAGGTAAGTTATTCTTCATAAATTTTATTCTACCCCAAATTTCTTCATCTATTCATGAATCTCTAATAGAATCTTAAATCATAACCTAAGCTTTCAAGAAAATGGATTCAAGAATCACAAGAAAAGATTTCTTGATTCTTCTTTTCAAGAATGTAGGGTTCTTCTTCAAGAACTCAAAAAATTCTAAGTCAAGAATTCAAGAATCAAGGAGAAGCCCTTCAAATGATGCCTTTCCAAGTTCTTCCACTCTAAAGGAACTACCGAGTTTAAGGATTTTCTCTAAGAAATCTAGTATTCATCAACTTTTCAGGTATATAAAGCTAAACTAAAAGCATGCAATTATTCTCCCATGTTCCCCATAGATGGTCACAGATGAGTTGAGAGTCCATGAGTTCCCATACATAATTCTTGAAGTAATATCTTAATTAAATTCTTGAAAACTATATTATTTAAATGTATTTTCATACACTGATGATCATCATAAACTAGTTTTTTTTGGAATTTAATATATTTCATGAGATATTGTATAAACCCTATATGTTAACTTTGGAAAGCATACAAGAATGAACTCAAGAGATGAGTCTGAAAGATGATATAAATTTTCTTGTTGTTGTGGTTCTGGTCGTGAGTTGAGTGTGTTAATGACGATGTTGATAAGATTAAGATCCTTACAGCCTTAAAGAGGTTGAACCTAATCTTAAAAAAATGTTCCTAATCCATTAAGTTGATGGTTGATGAATGAGTTGATGTTCTTTGTCCCAAAGAGACTAAATGATGTGAAATCTTGATGTTTGATGTTTATGAGCATATTGAGTCTTAGGAGAAGTATTGAGCACCAAAATGAGCCTGAGTGAGTCCTGCTCACACTTATAACTATGTTACCAGTATAGGAGAGGCTTGGACCGTGAAAAATGGATGTTTCCTTAGTCCCAAAAGAGGACTTGATGTTATTATGGATCCATAGATGCCACACCCTTTCATCTCTTGAAGGTACTAGGCGGATGCTGCAACGATATTGTTTCATTGTAATATCACTGGCTCATACGTGATGGTTGTAGGTCTAAGAAACTTCTAGATAGGTCCCATACAGATAGTACTCTAATGTTGAGTTGATTTTCATTGAGTTAAGTGAGTTGAGCTCCCTTGAGTTAAGTTGAGTTGAGTTAACTTGGTTGATGAGTCACTTTTCTACTCTTTAATCTTACTTTAGATAGACATTTGATAGTTTGATTGGTTATCTTTCTAAGTTGATGTTGTTCCATATTATTATTCCTATTTTTGTTTTATTCAGTTATTTTACATACCGTACATTTTACGTTCTAATTCCACTAGGTGTTGCATCGTTTTATGATGCAGACATATGGACTAGGGATCCCCAATAGGCATATCATTAAGGGTCTAAGACGTTCAGCTTATTGGTGAGCCCCCTACTTTAGAGGAATCATTACATTTATTTTCATCTTGGTTTTAGAGTAAGATTTGATCAATTTTACGTTATTTTGAGGTAGTCATGGATCTGTCATTGGTACCACTTGATAATGATAGAGGCTTCATAGACTAGAGTAAAACATTGATGTTAAGACTTGTTGAGCTAGCTGTTTCTACTAGCCCTTTTATTTATTGATATGATCTTGAGACTAGATAAGATGTGCCTATTACTTTCCTTAATCTTCTACTAATTGAATTGAATTTCTTGTTCAAATAAATGTGATGAGGCCAAGTGGTTCAATTGGGGACTAGCAATAATCTTTGAGTGTCAGTTACATCTAGCATACCCTCCCGGGGTGTGATAAACTTGGTATCAAAGCACAGAGTTCAAGTGTCCTAGGGAGTCTATGAAGTCGTGTCTGGTAGAGTCCTAATTATTGATGTGAAATAAGCCACTTCCATAATAGGGAGGCTATGGGACATTAGGAAAAGTTTCCCTTCTTTTAAATTCTGAATCATATGATAGAGTTATTTCTTAAGAAATCTATGATATTATGTGCGATGCTCTAAACCTTTCGACCATGCCTCATCCATATAGTAGTAAAGACAGAAATATTCACACTCCTATAAATGAGATCCTCTATGATGAAGTAATCAGAATGGTAAAGAGATTGTATCAGGCTCGAGACAAGCCAACTAGTATGCTAAGTTAAGTGACAAAAAAGGGTGCACCATTACTCACATGAATCATGCATTTTGAGTTAGCTCTAGATGCAGCTAGACCCTTTTTCTTCAAAACTTGCTTATAGTGTTACCCTTGAGAGAGAAATTTACAAGAGTTAGAAGGATGATGATGGAATGAAAGGGACGTGATAGCACGAGTGATGGCTGATTGAGTCTTGTAGTTAGAGTTATGTACCTATTAGGTATGTAAAGGTGATGAGTCAATTTCCCTAAGTTTGATGAAAGAGTGGTGAGTGCCCTATGATTGTCATGAGGAGGTATAGAGAGATAGAGAGAGTTAGTATCAGAATATGTTAGAGTACGCTCAAAACTAAAAAGAGGTCTATGTTGATGTATTTTGATATTCTTTTAGCGAGGGTGAAGTATAGATGTTAAATAGGGGAAACAGAGTACTTCTGAGGTAATCGATTGAAACTAGGCTTATGATTTCGATGTAAGAGTATCATAAGATTCATATATTAATGAACTTAGCTAGATAATAAGGTGAGGTATAGTAGACGGGTAAATGGTATATGAGTTATGAAGAGAGGATATGGATCGAGTAGTCACTATGAGACTTTAGTAGGCCTATATTCCTAAATTATTACCTAGTAATTATAGGTCAGTATAATATCAGGGAAGTGTATGATGCAGATGGTAGAAATAATCCCTAAGCATGGAATTTTGGGAAGTAATGTGAAGAGGGAGATAGCATGATGATAGTGATAGTCCTTGTTGGAGATTTGACCTAAGAGTCTTGCTGTAGTGTTTGTTCAGTGATTAAGATGTAGACTTGCAAGGAACGTGGTGCTAGGAGTATAGTAGAGGTACCTCTTAGATGGAGATAGTAAATTAAGGGAGAAGCACTAGAAAAGAGGAGGCTTAAGAGGGTTGAGATATGTACCCATGATTGTGTATAAATGTGTGAAGCTCAAAGTTATGACTTCTATGATAATCTAGATAGTATATTTGAGTTGTAGATGTTGAGTAGACTGATGTAAGTAATCTTTGTCGTCATAAGTAGCTAAGTCAGTTTGGGGCTTATGGATAGATAGTAATGAGTTTTCCATGATAGTCTATGTCTCATACAAATGAGTTTATGGGGGGGGGGGGGCACAGGAGATGGGAGTCTACTGGCAAAAAGAGGAGGTTAGATTATAAGAGTTGTGGGAAATGGTTATGTACGTCATAAGAATAGCAAACATAGCGACATTTCTATAGAGAGAGGAAGGAGCTAAGAGTGATATCGTTGAAAAGAGTCTGAGTGGCTAGTTATATGTATGCGACTATAGCATAACAGAATAGTTTAAGATATTCTTATGAGTAGTGATTCCTTGATCGAGTGGAGGTATATGCTTACAGCCTAGTAGAGAAGATTGATTCCCAAATTTAGAGAAAGGACCTTGAGAGCTAAGGGGGAGATGACAAAATGGTAAACCAGAGTAGATCTTAAGTCTTCGATAGTGATGGGCTAATCAAGATGAGATATCAATACTTTTCCATCTCATACGATCTTTGCCCTTTAGTTGAGGTGATAATTTATTCCCTTCTGGTGTATGACTTTCGTACCTATGGCCTAGTCCCATGCACATCATGTTGATTCCCATTCATGCTGAGTTTTGAGGATGAGAAGCGATGAATTCATTCATTAGTCTTGATCTTACCCCATGAATCCAAGAGTTTCCAGTCCTATCTTGAATAAGATGTGAGCTAAGTTTTCTCTATGTATAGTTCTGTGAACTTTGAGTGACTTTTGATAGACGAGGGAGATTTTACTTCATTATGACTGTCCTCAGATAAGATTTTTCAATTTAATCATGCTAATGATCTGTGTTCCAAGCCCTTTGAGTAATCTAACTTTCCAGTCTTGATAGAAGTATTGGTGGTAGTAGACGAGTTATAGGTGATGGGAGAGAATGAGTGCTCCTGAATTATGATATTGGAGTTGAGTTCCTATCTTCGAGTTGATGTTCCTTTTGAGCCTCTACCTACTCGAGTATGTAAGTCCTTGATAGTATTCGTGCCTAATAATGATGTTGGAGATAATGTGTAAACTCTAAACATTGTGTTCAAAGTCTATTCATGAGAATGAGTATTCCGCAACTGAGTATTGAGTTCTTGATGATATTCATGCTTATTTTGAATGGAGAGGTAGTAGTTGAGGTTTCGCCAAACGGGGAGATGATGAGTTCCTCCAGGTCCAAATAGTTATGTTGATAATGGTAGACTGAGGACGAGGGTAGATAAGGAGGTGTGAGTGTATCATTATTATGATATTGGTGTTAAACTTGTATCATATAGGGATAGAGATAGGATGGAGGAGAGAGATAAAACCTTATGATAAGTAGTAGATAGGTAAGAGTATGTTAGTGTGACTTTGAGTGAGAACTCACTGAATGTTGGAGGTAGAAGTTCTAAGTTGGCTTGAAAATTCTAAGGTATAGTTGATGTGGTTAGAGTGATAGGCTGGTATTTGTGGTTGTTGTTATGTGACTATCAATGATAAACTAGTGAAGACTTTGTAATAAGGCTTCGAGAAAGAGTAATGAAGTAGTGAAGAGGACTACTGATCTTTTAATGAAAGCCCACTAGAAGTATAGAGTTGACTATTGAGGATTAGCTTTGTATATACATAATCATTTCATGAATACTACCTTAAGGCTTAGAAGTAGGCTTGAACGGAAGAGGAGGAGGTGGTTAGATGGAAATTTGAGTAAGAGCTATAAGCTTAAGTTAATGGAGTAGAGTCCCATGAAAGAGAGTACAATTGAGGTGGGGAGTTGAGCTCAAGAGTATCCATAGAGTCTTGCATATCACGATGGTCCCATTCTTGATTAGAGTTGAGGACCTCCTTCTTGAGTCTTAAAAATTGATTGATGAGGTGTTCGATTGATTCGAATTGCTCAAGTTCTGATATCCCCTTCATGCCTGTTAGTGAGGATATCTAAGGTATAAAATGAGAACCATGTGGGATAGATTGTAGGATTGTGACTAACATACGAGGTAGCACAAGGTCACCTTTAGTTAGGCTTGACTTTGGTAAGAGTATGCAATAAAAGTTAGGCCTTGACGAGAGTTATGTACTGCAGATGATTATGCCCTTTAACGAGTTGAGTTCTACTCTTGAGTTGATGTTCACTCATGAGTTGGAGTTTTTGAGTAATAAGTTCTTGATGTGCATATTATGAGTCAAAATAGAGGTTGTTATGATCGATAAGGTGTCGAGAGTTTGATTGAGTGAGTAAGTATTGAGAGGAGCATTCAGTTATCATTCGTGCCTTGATGTTCATCTCCACTCATCATTTGATGACGAATGATCCCAAGGAGGAGATAATGTAACACCCGATAAAATTTAAAAAATACCCCAAGGGGATGGGTGTGCGCATAACACATCTTCCTATGCTCCATTTGCATATTCGAGACCGGATTTGCAAACAACATGGAAAATTGAGGGGGATAATACTTCATTCAAATTTTATAGCAATCAGATCAAAAAATAATTTTTGACCCAAAAGTCGAGATAGTTTTGTCATGTCATGTCTGTGACATGCCCTGAACGTGGACTTACACTTTCTATTTTTTAATTGATTGATGGGATTTGGAAAAAACTCGTTCGAAGGATTTTTGAACGAAAATACACTGGTCTACACCAGAGGCGTGTCACTAACCTATGTAAATTCTACGGAAAATTTTCTTTCATTTCATGTTGGGCATTTTCGACCTTTCTAAACCCCTCCTAAGTTCAATAAACAAGTATCAGGAATCTTTTACATCAAGTCAAGTCCAAAGAATCTCTACCAACAAAGCTTTTGTATGAGTAGATAGAAGGGTCGACTTCAAATAACCATATCTCCTAAAGAACAACGTGTTAGGTGGACCATAATATATCAAATAGAAGATATTTGAATTAGCTTTCCAACGCATCTAATTTCACCTTAATCAAAGTTCAGTATAGAAAGTTATGACCATTTTAGTGAAGACATGGAGAGTTGTCTGAAGGTCTGCGATAGCTCCAAGTCGCGGAAACAATGCAAACCCTTGCTGGATAAGCTAATGGCATTTTTCTCTTTTTATTTTTAGGGTACTTTCATCCTAAAACCTTTGGGGATTTATCTAAGGTCCCAAACCGCATAAAACGTCAATTTTCATAATTAAAAATCCTCTCTTTCATGCTTAAACATAAACGCTCAAGAATAATTAAGAAAGTCATCAAGTTAGGATTATCTTTCAGGATTCATCCTCAATGTAAGTTACTCTTCATAAATTTTAATCTACTCAATCCAAATTTCTTCATCTATTCAAGAATCTGTAATAGAATCTTAAATCATAACCTAGGGATTCAAGAAGACGAATTCAAGAATCACAAGAAAGAATTTTTTATTCTTCTTTTTCAAGAATGTAGGGTTCTTCATTAAGAACGCTAAAAATTCTAAGTCAAGAATTCAAGAATAAAGGAGAATCCCTTCAAAAAATATCTTTCTAAGTTCTTCCACTATAAAAGAACTACCGAAACAAGGAATTTCTCCAAGAAAGTTAGTATTCATAAAATTTCAATTGTAATATTAAGTTTCCAGGTATGTAAGGCTAAACTAAAAGCATGAGATTGTTCTCCCATGTACCCTATAGATGGTCATAAATGAGTAGAGAGTCCATGAGTCCCCATACATGATTTTTGAAGTATTATCTTGATTAAATTCTTGAAAACTATATTACTTACATGTATTTTTATACGTTGATAGTCATTATAAACTTATTTTATTGAATTGAATACTTTTCATGAGATATTGTATAAACTCTATATGTTAGATTTTGAAGGCATGCAAGAATGAACTTAGAAGATAGGTCTTGAGCCGTGATAATATAAATATGCTTGTTGTTGTGGTTCTAGTCCTGAATTGAGTGTGTTGATGATAATATTAATGAGATTGATATCCTTAGAGTCTTAAAGAAATTGGATTTAATCTTAAAAGAATGTTTTTAATCCATTGAGTTCATGGTTCATGATATTAGAAATCTTGATGTTTGATGTTTATGAGCATATTGAATCTTGGAAATGAGTCAGAGTGAGTTCATTCGCGCTCATAACTACGTAGCCTACGTAGGAGAGAATTGGACCATGAAAAATGGATGTTTCCATAGTCCCAAAAGAGAACTTGATGTTATTATGGAACCACATATACCACGCCATTTCACCCAAGCAAGGTATTGGGCGGATGCCACAATGACATCGCTTTTTTGTATCATCACCAGCTCATAGGTGATGGTTGTAGGTCCTAGGAACTCCCAGACAGGTCCCATACTTATAGTACTCTAATATTGAGTTGAGTTTCATTGAGTTGAGTGAGTTAAGTTCCCTTGAGTTGAGTTGAGTATCATTTAGTTGAGTTGAGTTGGTTGATGGGTCACTTGTCTACTCTTTATTCTTGTTTAAGATAGACATTTGATAGTTTGATTGGTTATCTTTTTGAGTTGATGTTGTTCCATATTATTCTACCTGTTTCTGTTTCGTTCAACTATTTTAAATATCGTACATTCCATGTACTGACGCCACTTAGCGTTGCATCATTTCTTTATGTAGATATAGGGTTGGGGATCGTTAACAGGTGCATTATTGAGGGTCTAAGTACGTTCAGCTAATTAGTGAGCCCTCTACTTCAAAGGAATTATTACATTTATTTTCATCTTGCTTTTGAAGTTTGATTTGATCAGCTTTACTTTATTTTGAGGTAGTTATGGGTGTATCATTGGCACCACTTTATATAGATAGAGGCTTCATAGACTGGAGTCAAATGTTGATGTTAAGACTTGCTGAGCTAACTCTTTCTACTAGCCCTTTTATTTATTAATATTATCTTGAAACTAGATGAGATATGCCCATTACTTTCTTTAATCTTCTGCTGATTAACTTGAGTTTATTGATCGAATAAATGTGATGAATCCAAGTGGTTCACTTGGGGACTAGCAACAGTCTCTGAGTGTCGGTTACGTCTAGGGTACCCTTCAGGGGCGTGACATTAACATATATTCAACCAAAATTTCTAAATTAGAGGTCAACTATTTAAACTTTCTATGTCAAAGTACAAACTTTTTATATACACACCAAATGAAATTCTAATTAAAGTTCAATACATCCAATTCATAACTAGAATCCAAACTTAGTTGGAATTACAATAGCTTTATATAAATTCTAATTATGTTAATACATTCTAGTGTCAATATTTCTGACTTCTACCTTCTTTAATTTACTTCTAAAACAGAATTTTAACTTCAACAACAAATCAATTAAAACTAACAAATACTTAAATTTATTGTCTAATTCAATAAAACCAATCCAAACTACGATAAAAAAATCCGCATTCACAAATTCACACTTAACTATTCAAACCAATAATGTCAATAACTTCAAATACACTTTAATTCCAACTAACAAAATCCAAATCACAAACTAATTCAAAAACGCATTTCAAACTAGAATCAAAAAATATCCATTCACAAATTCACACTTAAATATACTTTCCAACAATGTCAGTAACTTCAAATGCACTTTAATTCCAACTAACAAAATCCAAATGACAAACTAATTCAAAACACATTTCAAACCAGAATCCAAAAATGTTTATTCACAAATTCACACTTAAATATACTTTCCAAGAATGTCAATCACTTCAAATACACATTAATTCAAACTAACAAAACCCCCAAATCACAAAGCAATTCAAAATACCAAATTTGAACTAAACCCTAAAATCAAAACATGGACTTTCCTCACTAATTAACAACCATTATTACAATTTAACAATGTCAAAAATATATGTAAACTAAACTAACAAACAATTCAAGATTTTATAACTTTAACAACAAAAAAATTTGAAATAATAGCTAAGGAATTAAAAGAGAGAGAGAGAGAGAGAGAGAGAGAGAGAGAGAGAGAGAGAGAGAGAGAGAGAGAGAGAGAGAGGGGGGATACAGTGATTGGGAGAGAGAGAAAGAGGGGGGGGAGGGGGAGAGGGGGGGGGAGGGG
>JAOTQR010054006.1:0-14390 GCA_025774065.1 Solanum ossicruentum | reverse complement strand
GGCGAATGGGGAACTCGAAGAGATGACAAACAAGCCTCTTAGTATATCATACACATATCCTTGGTCGCGGAAGTAATTAATAACAACAAGAGAGTCTAAATATGGATAAAGGAACTAAGAGAAATCTTTGATATCATAAAAACATAAAGAGTCAAACTCATAGCATAGATACATCATACTATTCCAACAATACCTCTAGATTTAGAATGGAGCAGAGGACAAAACATTCTCAAGGCTCACCCTCATAATGTCAATATCAACATAAAGAATTTTAGAAATAATAAGAGAAAGTAAATAGTTTCCTCGAACTTGAGGACTCACCAAGCTTATCTTCAAGATGTCAAACTAGCCACGTGGAGGAGGATAGTCAAACGGAGCTCCAGTTCCTACATGGTAACATCATACAGGCATAGAGTATGTATTAGTACATTTGAATATACTAAGTATGTGGGATGCAATGCCACAAGAGATAAGCAACATAATCAAAATGCATAGTTATAAGCAATGGATAGCATAATAACAATATGACATGTATGATCAATGCTAAAAGTAAAACATGCTTTGCAAATCATTCATCTTACATAGAACATAAAATATAATTGGGAAGAGACCTCAACCGACATAGATTAAGACCAAGCGAACTACAACTTGGAACCCCGATGATTATCCCTCACCAGTAAAGAGGTGGTCTACTTGCCAAGGTAAACCATACTTCAAACTTACGAAACCATGACCCAATTTCACATGAAGTAACCTTCCTTACGGGAATATGATCCAATTTCGGAAAGGATTTCTTTAGAAACTTCACCTTACCGGAACATGACCCAATTTTGGGAAGAACCTCAAGAGAAAGTGTACTAAATGGATCCACTAGTATAACAAGGGTAAAACCTTATCCTATGGTGGCACATAGTTTAAGGAAAGAGAGAACTCCCTCAATCCATTGGTGCTAAATCCAATCTCACAGAATATATAAAGTAATCATAGCTTTAATAATTCGTAATAAACATAGAAATAAGTCACTAGTAGCTCTAAAAAATCTCTGACCACTAATGGTGATCCTAACTTCCAAACAAGATTAGAACATCATCAAACATTACCCTTGCATTAATATCAACATCATAGGCTCACAAGAGGTAAAATCTTTAAGAAAAGGGCTTAATCGGGCTTTACAAAATCATCACCATTTTCATGAATTAAACGCATCTTTAGAAAGTCCAAAATCATTATAAAGTCATTTGACACATACATCAACCAATTGATCATCAAAACTTTGAGAATCCTTAAAAAGATATTGTATCAAACACTTGGCGGGTGTGTAATGCTAGTACAAAATCATACGACTCAAGAGGTCAAAACATGTAAGAAAACCAATGTAAAACTACCCACCAACACTTGGTAACATCCTCTAAGAAGATACATCATAACCCCTCATCAAATCTCACAATAGATCTTAGATTTATAACTCAAAACATGCATAGTTGAACAACATTTTATATGAAAATAAACTTGAAAACATAATCCATAATACCCATAAGTAAATCAACTTGAAAACATGCATTTTATATGAAAAGGAAGATTGGGCACCATGGGTAAATGGACCTAATGGTTGAAACCAACATACCTCAAACATGGAGATTCCCTTAATGAAGATTTGAATGAGACTTGAAGCTTGAATGAATTACTTGAGATCCAGAATGAATTAGGAACCTTGATTTTGGATGAAATATTTTTCTAAGTGTTAGAAAGGGTTTTGGGGAATGTCTTGAATGATATGAGGTTGAAAAATAATTAAGTATAGGTTTTTTTATGCATAGGAAGGTTAGGCCCAGGACCCCAACGTCTTGGACAAAAATAAAGAAAAAAGTCAACAAAATCTATTGGTCCGCGCCCTGGCTGCATCGCGCCAAGGGCGCGAATCGATTTTGTTTTTTTTGTACATTTTGGAAAATCAAATTTAGATACGGTTGCTCTAAAATCGAGTTATACCTATTTTCCACACAATCTTGCCCCCCAATCACGAATATGAAGTCAGATTTTTGATATCACGCATGAATTTTGAGATATATGAAAATTACGACTATGGGCATTTCCGAGGCACATTTTCGGGCATTTTTGGCATCATTTCAATATCTCCGCCTTGGAAACATTCGTCCCCGAATGTCAAAGAAACATTTAAAAGAGAAGTAATCATTAAGATTTCATCCCAACATGAATGTAACAATTACACTTAAACATCATTTTCAAAAGTCTCAACATGAATGTTAAAAACATCATAAACTTGTCAACATAAACATGAATGCATGCAAATGGCATAAGGGCTAAAACTTAGGACTTGAAATCACAGAAAGGACTTAGTCAGTATCTTAGGCTTGGTTAGAATGAAAGAGGTATGAATATCTCTTTTATGACCATTTCGTCTTCCCTAGTGGCTCCTTCGACTTGTCGATTCCTCCAAAGAACCTTGATGGAGGTTACATTCTTGTCTCTCAACCTTCTCACTTGTCCACCTAAGATTTCTACCGGAACCTCCTCATAAGTTAAACTATCCTTTATCACACCCACACCCCTTCAAATTCACTATAGCACTTGGGTCACCACACATTACTTTAACATAGACACATGGAAAGTCGGACGAACCATACTTATATCCATAGGCAACTCCAATCCTTTGCAACTTACCAATTTCTCCTCCAAAACCTATAAGAACCCTCAAACCTTAACCTATGTGCCAACCTTAAACTCACATACTCTACCTTGGCACCAAAAGCCACAATCTCCCCCTTGGGAGAAAACCTCCACTCTACCATCCCTCACCAAAACCACCAACTCTATTAAGGCGCATCAATTCCTTGCTTAACTAGACCTCCTCAACCAAAGAAGATTCAGAGCCATCAAAACCACTACACCATTATTCTCAACTTCACCCAACCTTATATCCAACCTAATCACCCAGTGAACTTCTCCAACCACCCTCTCGTCATCTTAAAGATTCCCACTTTCCATAATTAGCAAGCAATCTCACACTCCTCAAAACTCACAATACCACACTCAAATGGTCCACAGGTTGTCCCTTACTTCCGAAATGAGCCAACATATCATCACCAAAGACCACCATAAATATATCATGGTAGGGTTTAGAGACCCTATTCATGAGACCTATAGACATAGTTAGTGCACTAGCCAATCTAAAAGACACTACCCCAAATTAAACCATCGAAAGGACACTAAGAACTCATTGACCATTAGAACTGACTCGATAGGAAGGATTTTATGCTCAACATCCCTAACCCTCACAAGATGATGGAGACACTCCTTAGAAATCAACTCTTAGAGTTCAATTGGACCTTAAGACAAAAAGTGGATCTACCTCTTCATTACCACTCAAGTATGGATTTATTAGGCAATTGGAATCTAAGTTTTACAGGTCCTACTATCAATGAAGAAACAATATGCATGCAACTAAACCACCCAAGTATGAAATCAAAATCCACCACATCAAATTCAATAAATCACAAGGCAAAACCTAATGCAATATGAACATGGAACAATATCTATGAACTTTTCTAGCAACAATAGACTCACCAATGGGGTAGACATTTCATAAGGTTCACCTAACACCCAGGACACACATGTAGCCCACAAGCAACAAAAGAAATAATGAAAGAGATAGTGGCACCCGGACCCATCAATGCATACCCATCTAAGTCAAAGAAAACTTCAATATACCGATAGCAACATCAGGCGCCTCATCCCCTCCTTTCCTCCCTTGAAGAGCATAAAAATGATTGTGCCTTAGGGCATCACCTTGATGACCTACACTTCTTCCTTGGTCATATTAGCACCTTGGCCTTGAGGACCATCACCTCCACCTTTGGGTTGAGCATGAGGACAACCACTAACATTGTGCCCAAATCCACCACAACCAAATAAAGCATTAGACTTCTTTAAACATTGGCCTCCATGGCCTTTCCCACACTTTTGATGTCACGACCTAAGCCTAGGGCCTAGACGTGAAACGATGAATAGGGAACCCCGAAAGGATCCCAAATAAGCCTCTTAACATAGTATTACACATCCTTGGTCGTGGAAGCATTTGAATAAAGACAAAGGGCATAAAAATTAGGATAAGGGACTAAGGGAGTCTTTCATAGCTTAAAACATATAAGAGTCAAGGCTCACAGCATCACTACATAACTTGTCCAACAACACCTCTACACATAGAATTAAATAGGGTCCAAGATGACTTCCCGTGCTCACCCTCATAGTCAAAGAATACAATAGGATAAAGTGAGTCTTTGCATAACATTAGATCAAAAGATATCGTCCTCAGAGTTAAGGACTCACCAAGCTTGCTTTGAGAAGATAGTACTAGCCATATGGAGAAAGATGATCAAGTGGGGCTCAAGTTCCAACATGGTAATATCATGTAGGCATAGAGTATGGCGTTAGTACATTTGAAGATACTTAGTGTGTAGGATGCAATGCAATAAGAGATAGGCACATAATTGAAATGCATAATCGTAAGCAATAGATAGTATATTAACAACATGGCAGGCATAAACAATGCTTGAAGTAAAACATACTTATATAGAACATATTATATGTGTAGGAAGAGACTATCATCAAAGACCAAACAAATAGTACTTGGAATCCAAGGATTAGCACCCTCTTGGAGGGTGATCGAGGTATATACCCCTCAATCGGTAGATGGACATCACACCCTCCATCATAGTGGTCAAGGTATCAACCCCTTAATTAGTTGATGGACATCACACCCTCCATCATAGTGGTCAAGGTATTAACCCATTAATTGGTTGACGGACATCACACCTCCATCATTGTGGTCAAGGTATCAACCCCTTAACTGGTTAATAGACATCACACCCTCCATCTAGTGGTTGAGGCTAAGCACCTCCCTCCCTCAACAAGGTGGGGTCAACTTGCAACACTATAGATACTTTTCAAGAAATCAACATATAATTACATTGCTTTCATAATAATAAAGTCACTTAGCTCATATGCCATGCATTAGGCCTTCAACAACTCAAGAAACATTAACTGGACATTTTATCAAACACTTGACGGGTGTGTAATGCTAGTATAAAACCATGCAATGCAAAAGTAAAATCATGCAAGAAACTTGAAGTAAGTCAACCCACCAACATTAGGTAATACCCGCATGCAATTTACAATGAAACCCTTTCATCAAATTTCAACATAGATCATAGATTCATAGCTCAGAACATGTTTAAACAGTCATATTTTTACGAAACCCCATCATAGTAGTCACGACCCGAACCTAGGTCCTAGACGTGACCGGCGAATGGCAAACTCGAAGGGACCCCAAATAAGCCTCTTAGCATATCATTTCACATCCTTGGTCATTGAAGCAAGAATAAAAAACAAGAGAAAACATAATAGGGGAAATTGGGACTAAGGGTGAGAGAGTTTAATACTTAGACAACATAGATGAGTCAAAGATCAAGCATAATACATAACTTGCCCGACAACACCTCTAGACATAGAACATAGTGGGGGGCAAGACAAGCAACTCGGCTCACCCTCATAGTCATAAGTTTCTAGCATAAGAAGAGTCAATACATAGCATAAATCAAGAGAAGTATGTCCTCAGAGTTGAGGATTCACCAACTTGCTTTGAGGGAAATCGTACTAGCCACGTAGAGGAGGATGATCAAGTGGGGCTCCGGTTCCTACATGGTAATATCATGTAGGCATAGAGTATGTGTTAGTATGTTTGAATATACTAAGTATGTAGGATGCAATGCAACAAGAGATAATCAACATAATCAAAATGCATAAACATAGGTAATGAATAAGTCTATAGCAATATGGCATGCATGGATGATGCTTGGTGTAAATCATGCTTAAATAGAACATAATACGTGTGTAAGGAGAGACTACAAATATAAATTATCCAGGGCCTACAACCCCCTTGGAGAGGGGAATGAGGTACAAACCCCTCAATATGGTTAATGAGGTACAAACCCCTCAATATGGTTGCACGGGCCTACCACCTCCCTAGCGAGGCGATAGGGGTACAAACCTCCCAATATGGTTATCAAGGTACAAACCTGTCAACATGATTGCATGGGCCTACCACCTCCCAAGCGACGTGATCGAGGTATAAACCCCTCAACGTGGTTACCCGGACCTACAACCCCCCGAGTGAGGCTTGGTCAATTCCCAATACTATAGAGTAAGATACATTTATATACATTTCTTTCATCATCATAAAGTCATTCAACTCATAAGATATGCATCATTACCTTCAATTCCTCAAGAAAACATAAACAAATATTTTATCAAATACTTGGCGGGTGCATAATGCTAGTGTAAAACCATGCAATTCAATAGTAAAATTATGCAAGAATACTTGAAGTAAATTAGTACACCAACACTTGGTAATACCCTCATGAAATATACATTGACATCCATCATCAAATCTCATAATAGAACATAATGTAATCCCCCAAAACATGCATAGTCACAATAGATAAACTATCTCATTGTATAATCTTGAAATAGGTAGACATGTGTTTCCAATCAACATTTCATAAAAACCCAACATAATTTGTAATCGTACTTCATAATAAGTAATATTCATAAGTAATACAACTTGAAAACATGGAATTATCATGAAAAGGAAGGGTTGGACTCCATGGATGAGAGATACCTATGGATGAAACCCACTACCTTACATCTTAAATTTATTAAAATTGAGTTGAGAAAGACTTGAAGCTTGGAATAGGGTCTTGAAATCCACAACTTGTTCTTGAGTTTCCTTGAATTCTTATTAGGGTTTGGTAGAGGCTCTTGGGAGAATTTGAGAGTGTATTCCAATTGGGAGAAGTGAATTGATCTTTAGGATAGGGTTTAGCTCTTTAGGAAGTGTTAAGATAGCATAGGAATCCCCAAAAGACCAATAGAGATAACTAAATTTACGAAATGCCATTAATGAAATGGAATTTGGCAAAAACCCGTATATACCCCTACATATACGAGTTCTACGAAAATGGGTATAACTTCTTCATCTGAACTCTAAATATGGTGAAACCAAGTGCGTTGGAAAGGTAATTCAAAGATATTTAATTTGGTTGGTCAAGAACTACCCAGTTGTGTGTGTGCTAAGAGATATGCCGCTTTCAAGTTGACTCTCTTACCGGTACTTGTGCAAAACTTAGCCAACGAAAATTCCTTTGAATTTGGCTTGATGTAGGGAACCTACGATGGTCTTCAATTACATGAATAAGCTTCACTTAGATTTAAATGAGAGCTTAAAGCTTGAATGAGATTCTTGAGATCCGAAATGAGTTTGGGACACTTGAATTTGGATGAAATATTAGTCAAAGTGTTTGAGAAAGTATTGAGGAATATCTTTTATGATATGAAGGTGAAATATGGCTAAGTATAGGTATTTTCACATATGGGAAGACTTAGGCCCAAGACCCAAAAGCCTTGGACCGAATGACAAAGTTGAGCACAAAAATGCATAGCGGTGCGCCTTTAGCGCGTCACGCCTGGGGAAATTGCAAATTTTGGAATTTTGAATTTTGATACGATTGCTCAAATATTCGGGTTAGACTCATTTCCAATTCAATTTTGCCCCCTTAAAAAGATTATGAAGTCGCATTTTTGGAATCATACACGTATTTTAAGATAAATGGAAATTACGATTTCGGACACTTTTTGGGATCGTTTCAATATCTCCCCCTTGGGAACATTCATCCCCGAATGTCAAATAAACGTACATAAGAAGAGTAATTATGAAGAGATCAGCCCCAACAAGAATGCAACAATGCGCTTAAACACCATTTATCGAAATTGTCACGGCCCAAGCCTGGGGCCTAGACGTGACCGGCGAATGGAGAACTCTAAGAAACCCCAACCGAGGCTCATAACATATCATCACACATTCTTGGTCGCAGAAGCAAGATAGTTCATCATAAGAAACATAAACAAGGGGAAATTGGGACTATGGGAGAGAGACTCATATTTAAATAGCTTGAATAACATAAGTGAGTCAAAACTCAAGCATAATACATATCTTGTCAAACAACAACTCTAACATAGAACTTACCGGGGACCAAGACAAGCAACCGGGCTCACCCTCTTAGTCAAAGTATACCAAAAAGTAAAGATAGTCTTTATTACATAGCATAAGAACATAGATATTGCCCTCGGATATAAGGACTCACCAACTAGCTTGAATAGATGCAACTAGCTACGTGGAGGAGGAGGATGACCAAATGGAGCACTGGTTTCTACATGGTAACATCATGTAGGCATAGTGTATTCATTAGTACATTTGAATGTACTAAGTATGTAGGACGCAATGCAACAATAGATAGGCAACATAATCAAAATGCTTAAGTATAGACAATGGGTAGCATAGTAATGATATGACATGTATGAATGATGCTTAAAGTAAAATCATGCTTATATAGATCATACGATGTAAGTAGAAAGAGACCATCCTTTGGCTAATGTATTATTAACATACACCACCCACCTCTAAGGCGATTGAGGTATCAACCCCACAATGTGGTTAATGAGGTATCAACTCCTTAATTTGGTTAATGAGGTATCAACTCTTCAATTTGGTTAATGAGGTATCAAGCCCTCAATTTGGTTAATGAGGTATCAACCCCTCAATTTGGTTAATGAACATCATCCCTTTTATCATAGTGGTGAAGGCGTGGTACCCCTTCATTAAGGCATGTCATCTTAGAATAATATACATAATTCTCATAAATATAGTTCATATAAAAATTCATTTCATCATCATAAAGTCATTCAACTCATAAGACATGCATTGGACCATCAATTCCTCAAGAAACTATACCCGGGCATTTTATCAAACACTTGGCAGGTGTGTAATGGAGCTACAAGACCATGCAATTTATAGATGAAATCATTCTAGAAAATCCATTGTATAACCATCAATCAATACCTTGCAACACCCTTGTGCCATATACATCAAAACTTCTTATCAAATTTTACAATAGATCCAAGATTTATAGCTCAAAACATAGCAAAACAGTCACAACTTTGCATAGCTTTAATATAGTTCATAGACAAGTTCATATTAGTAAACCCATTTGTAAAATCAACTTCAAAACATGCAAATGGAGTAAAAAGGAGTGCGAAATAAAGCTAAGTATAGGTATTTTCTCGTATGGGAAGGCTTAGGCCCAACTTAAAAGTCTTGGATCAAAAATTAAAATTGGAAAGAAAATACACTAGGGTGTGTCGCGCCACAATTGCAGATCTACACTATTTTCGTCAAACTTTGAAATTTTGAAATTCACTACGGTTGCTCTATAATCGGGGTTAAACCCCTTTCCCCCTAAATTTAACCCCCTGAACAAGAATATGAAGTCAGATTTTTGATATTACGTACGAATTTTGAGATATATAGAAATTAAAATTTCAGACATTTCCAAGTTACATTTTCGGGCACTTTTTGGGGTCATTTCAAAAATCTCAACACAAGTGTTAAAATCATCATAAACTTGTCAACATTAACATGAATGCATGCAATGACATAGGGGCTGAAACATAAGACTTGGAATCACAAAAGAACTTGATGTGTTATCATAAGCTTGAATAGAATGAAAGAGATACGGATATTGCTCCTCCATGATCGCTCTGGCTCCCCGAGAGACACTTTCGACTTCACGATTCTCCGAAAGGGCCTTGACGAACACCATATCGTTGTTAATCAACTTTTCCACCCTTCCATCCAATACCTCCACCGGGACCTTCTCCAACTTATCCTCCACAACACCCACGACCTCAAAGAGTTATATAGCACTAGAGTCACCAACACATCCTTTCAACCTAGAAGCATGAAGAGCCGGATGAACCACACCCATATCCATAGGCAATTCCCATTTGCATGTAACCTTACAAACCCTCATCAACACTCTATAAGAACCTACAAACCCTAATCTCAATCCCCTTTCTTGCCAAACCAGACGACACCCTACATGGGTGGAACTTCCAAGTGAACCTAATCATCAATACAAGCACATATAGCCTACCTTAGTCTTCTAATGACACTATCTCCCCCTTGAGAGAAAACCTCCACCTTACCAACTTATACCAAAGCATTCAATTCTAGAAAGGCGGGGTCAAGATCTTGCTTTCACATCTTCGACCAAGAAAGATCTAGAACCATTAGCCACCACTACACCACCATAGCCAACCTCTTCCAACCTAACTCCTAATCTGGCCAACCGACGAACCTCTTTAGCCACCTCCTTGACACCATCATATACATGAGCTAGGCTACCCAAAGACATCCTACACAAAGCATCAGCCACAATATTAGCCTCACCGGGATGATAATGCACACTCATATCATAATACTTAAGGAGTTCTAGTCGCTTTGCATAGAGTTAAGGTCCTTCGAATGAACACATATTGGAGACTTTCATGATTGGTGGACACATCAAGATGCATCCCCTACCAACAATGACGCCAAATTTTCAAAGTAAATATCACGACTACCAATTCCTAGCCACCTCCGTCTTCTAAGGATTCACCTTGATACCATCCCCCGACAACACATGACTTAAGAAGGTAAACTCTTGCAACCAAACCCACATTCCTCCTATTTAGCATACAACCTTTTTTCCCTGAACTTTGTAGTACTACTCTCAAATGACTCACATGCCCCTCCTAATTTTGGGGGACAAACCAACCTATCATCAGCAAATACCACCATAAACATAATAAGGTAGGTACTAAAGACCCTATTCATGAGACTAATAGAAATAGTCAGCGCACAAGGCAAACCAAAGGATACTATCCCAAATTCGAAATATTGGAAAGTACATTCAAGAACACATTGATCATTGAAAACATCTCAATAGAAAATAACTTAAGTTCAACACCCCTAACTCTCCCACGATGATAAATACAACCCTTAGGGATCAATTGTACCTTAAGACAAGAAATTGACCTATCTCTTTACTACCACACAAGGAGGCTTATTAAGGAATTGGAATCTAACTCCACGGATCCTGCAAATAATGGAGACATATTATACATGCAACTGATCCACCTTAAGTATGACATCAAAATCCACCACGTCTAATTCAACCATAATCACAAGGCAAGACCTAAAGCAATAAGGTCATGACATAACCCCTAAAGACTTCTCGAACAACAATAGATTCACCAACGGGGTATACACTTCATAGGGTTGACCTAACACCCGGGGCACACATAAGCACACTAGCAATAAAGAACGATAAAAACAAATAAGTCAAGGAACTTTTGACATAGCGGTAGCAACATCGAGCGTCTCCTCCCCTCCTTGGCCCGCATAGGCACCTTGGCCTTGAGGACCATCATTTCCATCCTTGGGTTGAGCATGAGGAAACCACTAAACTTGTGGTCAAATCCACCACAACCAAAGGAATCGCTAGGCTTCTTCAAACATAGGCCACCATGGACTTTCCCACACTTTCGACATCAAGGCTTTGCCACCATTACCTCCTTTACTCTTATTGCATTTATGAGGGCAGTCCTTTATCTTATGACCCATCCCTCCACAACCATAACAAGCATTATTACCCTTCAAGCATGGGCTATCATGGGCTCTACCTTATATTAGGCACCTAGCATAAGGCACCACACCATCACCACTTTTGGGGCTTTGGAACTTACCCCCCCCAAATGGACCCTTTTGGCCTCACTACTCCTCCTCTTACCATTTGAAGTCTCGGTGGCACTTGCTGATTGAGTTGGATTATCACCACTTTGGCCAATAGCCATAGAGCATTACGAGCCTCTGCATTCAATATAATCACCGTCCTAAGTAGCTTGAGACATATCCTGAAATGTAATGGTTAAGGATTAGCAATAAGCCCTAGGGGACCTAACTATACCGCATGAAATAGATCATGAAGAAGTGAAAAATTTCCTAGAACACCTTATAGCCTCCTATTCATAGTTATAGCACGCTTCACAACTATGAATAAGACTCTAATCGATGCAGTGTGTTTTACGCCGAGGACTATGAATAACCTAGTGCTTCTGATACCATCATTGTCACAACTCAGACCTAGGGCCTGGAAGTGACCAGTGAATGAAGAACCCGAAGGGACCCTAAACAAACCTCTTAGCATATCATTTCACATCCTTGGTCACGGAAGCAAGAATAAACAACAAGAGAAAACATAAATAGGGGAAATTGGAACTAAGAGAGAGAGCATTTAATAATTAGACAACATAGATGAGTCAAAGCTCAAGCATAATACATAACTTGTCCAATAACAGCTCTAGACATAGAATTTAGTGGGGGCCAAGACAAGCAATCTGGATCACCCTCATAGTCACAAGTTTCTAGCCTAAGAAGAGTCAATACAGAGCACAAATCAAGAGAAGTATGTCCTTGAAGTTGAGGACGCACCAACTTGCTTTGAGGGAAATCGTACTAGTCACGTGGAGGAGGAGGATGATCAAGTGGAGCTCCAGTTCCTACATGGCAACATTGTGTAGGCATAGAGTATGTGTTAGTACATTTGAATGTACTAAGTACGTAGGATGCAATGCAACAAGAGATCAACATAATCGAAATGAATAAACATTGGCAATGAATAAGTCTATAACAATATGACATGCATGGGTGATACTTGGTGTAAATGATGCTTATATAGAACATAATATATGTGTAAGGAGAGGCCACCAATATAGAGTATCCAAGGCCTACCACCCCCTTGGAGAGGCAAATGAGGTACAAACCCCTCAATATGGTTAATGAGGTACAAACCTCTTAATATGGTTGCAAGGCCTACCACCTGCCGAGTGAGGTGATCGAGATACAAACCCCTCAATATGGTTATTAAGGTACAAACCCCTCGACATGGTTGCACGGGCCTACCACCTCCCGAGCAAGGTGATCGAGGTAACAACCCCTCAACATAGTTACCCAAGTCTACAAGCCCCCAAGTGAAACTTGGTAAATTTCTAACACTGTAGAGTAAGATACATTTATATACATTCCTTTCATCATCATAAAGTCATTCAACTCATAATACATACATCATACCTTCAATTCCTCAAGAAAATATAATCGAACATTTTATCAAACACTTAACGGGTGTGTTATGCTAGTGTAAAACCATGCAATTCAAGAGTAAAATTATGCAAGAAAACTTGAAGTAAATTGGCCTACCAACACTTGGTAATACCCTCATGAAATATACATTAACATCCATCATCAAATCTCATAATAGACCATAGTTTAATACCCCAAAACATGCATAGTCACAATAGCCAAATCATCTCATAGTATAATCTTGAAATAGGTAGACATGTGTTTCCAATCAAAATTTCATAAAAACCCAACATAATTTGTAATCATAATTCATAATAAGTAATACTCATAAGTAATACAACTGAATATATGCAATTTTCATGTAAAGGAAGGATTGGACTACATGGGTGAAAGGTACCCATAGATGAAACCCACATATCTTACACTTTGAATTTCTTGAAATTGAGTTGAGAAAGACTTGAAGCTTAGAATGGAATCTT
Source organism: Solanum ossicruentum (assembly GCA_025774065.1). NCBI lineage: Eukaryota > Viridiplantae > Streptophyta > Magnoliopsida > Solanales > Solanaceae > Solanum > Solanum ossicruentum. Next base: position 818 of record JAOTQR010054006.1, on the reverse strand, counting down.
GAAATCCACAACTTGTTCTTGAGTTTCCTTGACTTCTTATTGCAGTTTAGTACAGGCTCTTGGGAGAATTTGAGAGAGTATTCCATTTAGGAGGAGTGAATTGATCTTTAGGAATAGGGTTTACCTCTTTAGGAAGTGTTAAGATAGCATAGGAATCCCTAAAAGACCAATAGAAATAACTAAATTTACGGAATGTCATTAATGAAATGGAATTTGGCAAAAACTCGTATATACCCCCTACACATATGAGTTCTACGAAAATGGGCATAACTTCTTCATCCGCACTCTAAATAAGGTGAAACCAAGTGTGTTGGAAAGCTAATTCAAAGAACTTTAATTTGGTAGGTCATGGGCCACTGAGTTCAATGTGTACTAAAGAGTTATGCCCCTTTAAATTTGACCCTCCTACCGGTACTTGTGCAATTAGCCAACGGAAATTCCTTTGAACTTGGCTTGATATAGGGGACCCACGATGGTCTTAAATTACATGAATAAGCTTCACATAGATTTAACTGAGAGCTTAAAGCTTGAATGAGTTTCTTGAGATCCGAAATGAGTTTGGGACTCTTGAATTTGGATGAAATATTAGTCAAAGTGTTTGAGAAAGTATTGAGGAATGTCTTTTATGGTATGAAGGTGAAATATGGCTAAGTATAGGTATTTTCACATATGAAAAAACTTAGTCCCAAGACATAAAAGCCTTGGATCGAACCACAAAACTAAGTACAAAAATGTATAGAGTGTAACACCCCACACCTTACACTACTAGTACAATGCAAATGAAATATGAAATGGTTTGGTCAAGTTAGCGCTAATTT
>JAOTQR010053985.1:0-48837 GCA_025774065.1 Solanum ossicruentum | reverse complement strand
ACAGGTTGAACCCTATCGCCATGGATGTCATAAGAGAGATAGTGTTGCCACCACTATCGACTAACACTAAGTTTACTGTGTCTAGTGGTCTGTTACAAATGCTTCAAAATCATGGTTTGTTTATGGGGATACCTTCGGATGATTCACATAGTCATCTTCATAATGTTGCGATTGCTTGCAAGAGTGTGATGGGTACACAAAATCTCTCAATGGATTCTGTTAATTTACGAGTGTTCCCTCTATCTTTGACTAGAAATGCGACAATATGGTTGTCAGAGCTTCCACAAAGTTCAATCACTAGTTGGGCCAAGTTACAAAGCCTTTCTCCTTGTTAATAATGTTATAGGAGAAGGCTTTTATAGAGCCTCAAAGAAAAGCTAATGCATCTTGTGCATACAAGTGGACGACTAAGATTTTGCCGACAGAGAGAGAGAGTGGGCCTTTATTGATAGGGACCTTAGTAGACGCGTGAAGGATAAGATTCCTTCCTAGTGGACCTAGAGACATGTGCTTATTAGTTTTTCCTTCTTTTGGAAAGTAGTGATAAAGTAAGCACTCACAAGACCTTAGTGGGCATACCTACCGAGAAAAGTAATAATTGTGGGGTATCATGTTCCTTGCTTTTGACCTGGAATAGTACCTTGGCTAGGATTCGTTTTAGGAATAGTAAACGTCCTTTGAGAAAAGTAATTCCGATTCTTTGAATCTCTACTTTTCTTCAAGGGTCAATTTCCTATTCATAATAGAAATCTTAGTAGGCCTGTGCCATTCCTTTAGGAGAACACATATCTCCATTGGTGCTTTCTTCTGAAGAGGTAGGTTCTGTAATGAGTTGCATTATTGCACTTTCTTCATGGTTGTCGATGTCTTGGAGGGCCTACTTAAGCTTCTTCTTAAGCTCTTCCTTGGTTTGCTTTGCTGGACTAGATGATTCTTTTCCTTTGCTGAGTGGTTTGGGTTTTGAAACCCATCCTTTGATTTTTATCTCTTTGGATAAATACCTGATTCTTTCTGACTCAGTAATGGAGAAATTCCAACTGACAATGTAGGAGATCCTTTTCTGGATTTAATATTTGCACATTTTTATGTGTAGTGGTAGGGTTCATATTTCCTGCATAATTTGAAATTCTTCAAACCTTTGTAGAAATTGCTTAGAAAGAATTCCTTGAGTTCCTCCAAAGTATTTCCACCATTCATAGAACCATATAGGGATAATGGCTTTGACTAACTCAGGGAAATATTTGATGAACCAAGTATGACCAGGTTTAATGTACATGAAATTAAACCAGGCTTCCTTGTAGGTGTACCAGTTATTGTGTCGACAAGAATTACTTCAAAGAACAATCGGGTGCGTAGAGGGTCTTTACTGTCTACAAAGTTATTATTATTGTAGCATGGCTTGGCTAGGTCCGCTTCTTTCCAATTCTCGTAGTCTTTGTCAAGAGCTAAGATGGGGATTACCTTTGAGGTAACAAAATCAAAGGTTTTTTCTTTAGAAAAACTGGCTGATTCTTGCGATTTTAGGGTAGTGATCTAGAATCCACTGCTTGGGCGAAAGACTCAGGGACTCTCATTTCACAACTCTTTTTGTCCTGTAGAATAGAGCAATTCTTGGAGTTGGACTCTGATTTAGGTTTTGGGCCTTCAATTTTTGGGAGGTCGGCTAAAACTGAGAATTTGTTTTTGCTTAGTGAGGGAAAGGGAGGAAAGGAGGGCCTAAGTTGTACTAGGCTTGGTGCAAAAGGTCGGGCCTAGGGTATCTGCCTTTCTTCTTTGGCTCCTTTGAATGGAGAGTTTGGACTTATTGGCTTCATTACTTTGTAGGAATTCTCAGGTTAAGAAATCAGGAAGAAAATTATTTTCTCCTTTAATAAAATCAATTCAAAAATCAAAGCTAGATAGTAGAGCTTGCCATCTAGCAAAAATTTATTTTGAAACAAGATTTTTTTACATTTTTTGTAAGATTTCTTTTGCAGATTTACAATCTACTCGAAGCAAAAATTCTTTATTAACTAAATCATCATGAAATTTAGTGATACATAGCACTACAGAAAGAATTTCTTTTTTAACTGTGCTATAGTTCTTTTGAGCAGAGTTCCAGACTCCGGATGTAAATCTTACTAGCTGCTCTCCACTCTCTGGACTAAGCTTTTGCTTAAGAATTCCTCCTTACCTTATGTCGGAGGCATCTGTCTCGACTATCATGAATGCTTCAGGATTAGGTATCCCTAAGCATGGGAGGTTTTGGATCAATTCTTTGATCCTTTTAACACTATGGGTTTGTTCCTTAGTCTATTGATCTGGATTCTTCTTGAGTCTTCTATAAAGGGGCTCACAGATTTGCCTAATGTTGGGAATAAAATCAGCTACATAATTTAGGCTTCCTAAGAACCTTTGGAGCTGGGTTTTATCTTTGATTTCATAGGGGAATTTATTGGAGAACTCTATGGCTCTACAAATGGGTTTGTGGCTGCCTTGACAAAGGTCATGGCCTAAAAATCTGATAGAAGTCTGAAAGAGCTTCATCTTTTTAGGACTTACTACTAGGCCATTTGCTTTAATTACCTTGAAGAAAGTGTTGAGATGCTTAAAGTGAGAATCTATGTCCTCAGAAAAGATTAGTGCATCATCTATATAGACAATAGACATGTAAGTGTAAGGATTAAAAATCTGGTTCATTATATTTTGAAACTCTGAGGGGGCATTTTTTAGGCCAAAAGGTAAAATATTCCATTCATAGTGTCCAAAAGGCACATTGAATGCTGTTTTATACTTATTTTTTTTTTGGCAATTTGGATCTGCAAAAAACCTGATTTCATATCAAACTTACTATACAAATTTGCTTTGTAAGTTCTTTTTAAAAGATCCCTTTTGTTAGGAATTGGGTGACTAATCCATTTAAGGACAGAGTTAAGAGGTTTATAGTTTATAACTGATCTGCGAGCTCCTTTTTCCTTTTCAGCACTGTTATTGACATAAAATGCTGAACAACTCTAGGGAGAGCTGCAGTGACGAATAATACCATTTCTTAATAAATTGTTTATTTCCTTTTTACAGATTTCCATCATATTATAATTCATCTGGATTGGTCTGGCTTAACTGGGGATGTCTTTTTCATCAAAGCCAGTTATATAAGGGAGTTCAACTGAATGCCTTTTTCTTTCCCAAAATGCGTTAGGAAATTCAGAGCAAATTTCTTTTTCAAAATTTTCTTGAAGTGTTTTGATCTTAGTGACCATTTCCGGGATTTTTAAAATTTGTTTAATTTTTTCAATCTTTATTTCTTCTTTTAGAAAAGAAATATGGTTAGACAACTTGTTTAGTTTAAAAACTTTTTTTTCTTTTATCAAATTAGTTTCTTCCAGAGAAAGAGTTTTTATAAAAGGAAAGAAAATATTTTGACCATGAATGACCATATGAATACTTTCAAAATTATCTGTATAGGGTTTTCACTGGTTAATGAAGGGTAACCCAAGAATAATATCTTCATTGATATCTTCAGTTATTACAAAATCATTTGTAAAGCAAATATTATTATTACAAATATGAGCTCTAGAAAGTTTGTAATTAATTTTCATCCTTTCTCCAGTGGCAGAGTAAAGACATGTAGTACCTTTTTTCCAAGTAAGGAATTAATCCCTTAACAATACAATTGCGGTCAGTGCCGCTTTTTAGAAGGGCTACTTTATTAATAACCAAATCCTTCCCTATAACTAATTTTATGGGAATATGTTGACTTAATGATTTGATAGTAGAAATCATAGGTTTGTTTTCTTAGAGAGAATTATCGTGGTCCTGTTTTTCGCCAGGAAAATTGGATTCAATCAAATATTAGAAGAAGTTGGATTTTTCTCTTCTTCTTTAGAGGAAACATTTATGAGTACTTGGTTAGCAAGATTGTTTAACTCTATATTACTAAGTCGTGATTTGATTTCTTTAACTTTCTTTTTGAGGAGGGTAACTTCTTCTCTTAAATAAGAGATGGAGGATTCAATAGGTTTTTCAAACCCAGTCATGACACTTTTCATACTAAAAGGTTCAATGACCTTGGAAGAACTTTCTCAATTAGAATTAATGAGAATTTTTTTTAATTCTAAGAGATATTTGATTCTGGATTCGTCATCTTTAATATGATCTATGATGTCAAAAAGGACTTCTTTCGAATCCTCTAAAATAACTTAGATTGTAGTCTTCATGCAATCATAAAATTTATTGCTACATGAACAACCTTCTCCAGACTGACTTTGATCAGTTTCATAAGCGACATTGATATTTTCTTCGTCACTATAGTCTTCTTCCGAGGAAGTATATTTAGAAGATTCACTATCTTCAAGAATAGAAAAGAATTTCTCTTTAGTACTTTCGTCAAGTCCTAAGAGTATTAATTTCTTCTTTTTGTTGGAAGATTTACATTGATTAGCATGATGACCCTTTTTGCCATAATTCCAACAAACATCTTCTTTAGATGCAGTCCTTCGCTTTTTGAATTTTCTTTTAATAGATTTTTCAGAATTATTTTTGTAAGTTTTTCTCCTAGTTTTATGGGAGGATTTTTTTGATAATTTTTTTTATCCCTTTTTGAAGGAGGAGAATCTACCTTGGTGAACCCAAAGTCTCGACAGAAACTTCCTAACTCTTTGTTAGAAGATTTTTCATCTCTTTTGAGTTGATTTTTGAGTTTAATATCTGTGCATAACTTGAGGCCGATAGTGTTAATGAAACTAGCTATATCACCATACATCATTTGGCTGTATAGGATGTTGCCTTCACATTGTCTTTGATTTTGGTCCTTACCTTTTCTGCAAATGTGGAGGTAGCCCGCTAATAAAACGTTCCTTCCAAAAATCACTATCGCTGTCAATCCTAATCATAACTTTAACAAGAAAATTATCTTTATACCATTTGAAATTGGTTAATTTTGGGAAAGATAGATTGCTAAGGATTTCTAAGCTCCGATCTTGAAATAATTTGGGTTCTCCCACAAAAAGTTTAGCTATGTGGTAAAGAAGTATAGCGCAAACATCTTCTTTGGGTTGTTGGGTTGAGATTTCTGTGCCACCTTCAATCTTTACAACTGTTTCAATTGTTGTGGCATTGTAAATGGTGTTCTTGACATTATCTGAGAAATAATTATCCCACCAATGTCTAAACATTCCAGTAAAACTAGATGTTATCATGGTAGCAGCTTCTTTAGCAGATGCTCCTCTGATTTTGTAGGTGATTATAGCAACACCCATTTCATGGAGTTTATTGTAGATATGGTGTTCGGCCAGACCATCAATATTCCTTTCTGTTATGCTTCTTCCTTCATGAGAAGAGGATGAGTGAAAAGCATTTTCTTTGAATTGGGTATCCGGGAAGGAAGGTCTCCTATAGTAATTTTTTTGATTATGGTATTGGTCATTGGAGAGCTTAAGCAGAGTGTACTCTTTAGTAAGAGTTTTGACACTTTCTTTCTCTTTATTAGAGATGCTGAACTTAGCTAGTTTTTCATTGATTTGTTTAATGATTTTACCCGAAACTTCAAAATTATCATTGAGTTTAGGAAATTTATCTTTTGAAAACTCTGGGGGTTTGAAGATTGGATTTATTTCAAGGGTAGTGCTAATATTGCTAGTGCTAGATCTTTGAGGGAAGAAGAAAAAATGCCTTTTTCTTTGGACTCTTCAGTTTGTTGAGAGACAGTGTATAACAATCTATTAGTATAGTTGTTTTGTTCTATGAGCTTGTCCAAATCCTTGTTTAGAGGAGAAAGATGAGGTTTTTGGCTTTTTAGCTTGAAAGGGGATGCAAGGACGATTTCATTAGAATGAGAAATTTTTATTCCTTCTAAGGGAGGGGTATTAGACTCAATAACTTTGTTGGATTGAGTATACCATTTGTTAACTAAGACTTGAAGAGAATCTCTTTGGTCATCAAGTTTTCCAGTGGTTTTGAACCACTTAAAGAATTCTACGTCACATTTGATTCTTTTCATGTCAGCAATCCATTCTTTTCTAAATAGAGCTCTCTAGTTTTGAGAATAGGTATTGACATACCATTCGACTTTTAACTTGTTTTTTGGATCAGTTCAAAGAAGTTTGAGGGCTTTAAGGTCAGGAGAGTAATTATCTTTTGCCTTGATGACACCTAAATTGGGGTCAGAATAATGCCTGGGTGGTTTCGTGTCAGAGTCAGTCGGACTACTCGGTTCATGGACCCTAGTTTGGTAATAGACTTTAGGAATTTCGCCCGAGAAATAAACTCCTCTGAGTTTCCCTTTGTCGTTGTTGGTCCTAACGCTGTTGGACCTAAAGCTACTGGATTTCTCCGGGGCTTTTGAGGTGGATCCAGAGATTTGACTCAACTTGTAGTTGAGGAACTTAAGATCAATAGAACCATCCGAATTTTGAACTACCCTTTCTATTTATCTTTTTTCAAAAAAAGAGGGTCTAGGTTGGGTAACGACCTCAAAGTGCCAGTCAGTACTTCCAAGGATGTCAGTCTATTTGAGGAGTCTGGGAATAAAGATGGTACTATGCTCATGGTTAGCTTCCATTAACATAGTGACACCTTTAACACTTTCGATTTTAGCCTTCGGGGCTAGAGTGGTACCCATGAGCCTATAGTAGACCCGATAAATGATAACTATTTCTCTAGTGTCAGCTTTACTATTCATGTTCTTGGTCTTAACATTAAGAGTCAAAGTATCCAATATGTTTGGATCATTGATATCTATAGAGAAATTAGGGTAGCAGTTGAAGTAAACAGGCCTTTCAGCCAGGTTACTTTCAATTACTCCTAGAAGAGAGTCTTCAAAGTTCAAGAATCTGGCATCTCTAAGGAGTGCACAAACGGGAATATCTAGACCTTTTCTAAAAAGGGGTTTTATGGCAACCTGAACAAGCCCTATATGCAGATAGTTAAACTGAGTTTTATATCTGCTTATATCTTGTTCATTTAATAATTTAATAATTTCTAATGAATTATTAATGGCTACAGTGGACTCACAGGTCTTAATATTATGCTTCTTAATAAAGCTAAAACTACCTGTTTGGTAGATCTTGTGAAAGGGTTCTTCTGGTATATTCCAATTTTCTAAACTACTTTCTGTTTTAGCAATCTGAGTTGCCTTAGAACTAATGTTAACAATATTAACAACTTAGGTTTGTGGGAACCATAAGTAGCTAGCCTCTAATAACCAGATTATTTGCATTTCTTTGATTAGGTATTTGCATGTATTCTCTATTTCCCTTCATTTTGAATGTTGTTTGGTGGTGGCCAACAACAAACCCCTCCTAGTTTCATGATCCCAAACAAGGTAGTGATGAATTGGAAAAGGAAAATGGATGACATAATTTTATTGATGTGTTCTCGTTTAATCAAACAAACTCGATCAAGGAGAGGTTGACTGTGAAAATGGATAACTGTTAGCTAGCATACCATGGTAGCCAACCAAGCGCCATGGCGAATTTGACCTTTACCTTTACCAAGGGGCTGGAAGAACCTAAGTTACCATCCTATATGCGATGTCTCAATTAGGGTTATGTCATCCGGGGTATTTGAGTTAGTGCATCATGGGGAACACAATTCCCAAGTTGCTCCCTAAATTGGTTCTCTCTTCGCTTTAGCAGTATATTGTTTTTCTTTGTTTCTCTTTAAATTTCAAACCACCCCTACCACATTTTAGAGAATATAGTCGATTGGTACTTGAAATGATTGTTGGTGAGTCAATTTGGTCAAACCCCATATTCCCTGTGGATTCGACCCTAGCCACTGGTTAGGTTTCTACTTGATAGTGCCCACTTTACTGTTTGAACATGAACATTAAAATTTATGGCGCAGTTGCCGGGGAATGCGGCTAGGTTTTTGACATGACCTCACTAATAGTTAATTCAAGTGTTAATTTCTACATTCTTTTGTATTTTACTTTTGTTGTTGTTTATGGTTTTGTTATTTGGTTTATATTACAGTGTGTATTAGGTTTATATGCTCAACACAAGGAACTAAGGCAATCCCTTAGTTCCAATCAACATGGAGATCCACCGAATTGCGAGAAGAATGGCTCAAGAAAATGAGGACATTGCAATTGATGAAGATATTGGTTAACATGATGAAGACGTGGGTGAGATGAAAACCTACCTCAACGGGAGAATAGGCCACATCATATGGATTTCAACGAAAATGCATATGGTTGGAATCAATACAGGTTGAACCCTATCGCCATGGATGTCATAAGAGAGATAGTGTTGCCACCACTATCGACTAACACTAAGTTTACTATGTCTAGTGGTCTCTTACAAATGCTTCAAAATCATGGTTTGTTTAAGGGGCTACCTTCGGAAGATTCACATAGTCATCTTCATAATGTTGCGATTGTTTGCAAGAGTGTGATGAGTACACAAATTCTCTCAATGGATTCTTTTGGTTATGAGTGTTCCCTTTATCTTTGACTAGAAATACGACAATATAGTTGTCAGAGCTTCCACAAAGTTCAATCACCAGTTGGGCCAAGTTACAAAGAGCCTTTTTAAAGAGGTATTTTTCGAGGTCCAAAAGGCTCAAACTCAAAGATCTAATTAACAACTTCAAGCAATGTCCGGGTGATTCGATTAGTACTACATGAGAAAGGTTCACCAAGTGCTTGAGGATGCTTCCGAATCACAAAATTGTTGATGATGCCTTAGTGGAGTGTTTTATTGGGCTCTTGACAAGAATAGTCAAGCTTGTGCCGATACCATCATGGGAGGAATGTTTTTAGATCAATCTTTTGCATTAATCACCAAGAGAATGGAGCAAGTGGTCAAGAATAATAGTGCATGGTGTCAAAGAGAGAGAGAGAGGTGCAACTAAAACGCACTGAGCAAGCAAAGGTAAATGAGAAGATCATGCAACAACTTGCTCAGCTTCGCACAAGTATGTATTTGGTGTTAAAGCAAAACCAAGCAAGTATTCATGTGGTTACTCACCAACCTCCATAGGCTCCCATTTATGAACAATCCTTCTTTGACAAAGATGCTTACTTTGTGAGGAATCTAGCGCCGGGTTTCCAAAACAATGCCCAAGGGTCCAACTCAGACTATTGAAGGCAAGGTTTCAAAAATCAAGGTTTGAACTATAATAGAGAGGGTGAATAAAGAGATAACTGTGGCGGCTATTATGAAAGAGAAAGAGTATCGTATGTCGAGTTGGGGTGAAGAGATGGTTATAGAAATGGTCCCTCTGTGCTTCCCCATAATCGTGATGCCGGGTATAGCAATTCTAGGATTGAGAAGATGTTTGGCAAGTTGTTGAAGAATGACGACCATCAAGATGAGACTTTGAAAGTGATGAAATCGAATATTTCTACTGTCAACCAAAAGATAGAGTCTCATTGGGTGGCCATCAAACAATTAGAGCAACAATTTGGTCAAGTGTCTTCTCAATTGAACCAACACCAAAATGTTACTTTGCTAAGTAATACTATTTAAAATCCAAAGAATGATGGGCATTGTATGTCGGTTATGACAAGAAGTGGGAGGATCACCATAGATCCCCCAATGCCGGTGGTTGATGATGATGAGGGTAAAAAGGGTGTTGATGACTAGATCGAGCTTGAGAAAGAAGGTTTGACTAGTAATGGGATGCAAAGTGAAGATGCAAAGAAGCAAGAAAAGACCAAGGTTATCCCAAGACATCCACCTTCTTTTCCTCAAAGACTCAAGAAAAAGGTGGAGGATGGCAAATTCAAACACTTCCTTTCTAGTTGAAGGAATTGTCCATTAACATTCCCCTTTTGGAGGCATTGGAGAAGATGCCCAGGTATGCCAAATATATGAAAGATTTGGTCACAAAAAAATGCACGGTGAGCCAAGAGCTTTCGCAAGAGATTCAATAATGTAGTGCTATTATGACCAAATGCCTAGTTCAAAAGAGGGAAGATCCCGGTACATTCACCATTCCTTGTACAATTGGTGATGTGGAGTTTGCAAGGGCATTGTGTGACTTAGGAGCGATCATAAATTTGATGCCTATTGCCATTTTCCAAACATTGGGTCTTGGCTCTCCTACTCCCACTAGGATATGGTTACTCATGGTGGATAAGGCAATCAAGAGCCTAGAGGGAATGCTCTTTGATTTGTTGGTGAAAGTTGATAAGCTTATCTTTTCGGTAGATTTCGTCATTCTTGATTATGAGGTTGATTTTGAGGTCCCTATTTTTTTGGGGATACCATTCTTAGCCACCGGGAAAGCCTTGGTGGATATAGATTCTGGTCAAATCAGGTTTATGGTCAACAAACATAGAGGTTCTCTTTGATATTCATCAATCCATGAAACACCCGGATGAGTTTAAAGGTGAAGTATGGGATATCGAGGATTTCTGATGATTGATGATGACTAATTCAAGCCATGATGTTAAACAAAATGCTTCTTGGAAGGTAACCTAAGTATTTTTCATGTTTTTGGCTTGTTTTGAGTTTATTTTTATTATTTAAATTTCTAGGTAATGGATGGATTTTTGTTTTGAGTTTTGTAGACATTGAATCAGTTGTGTTGTTCGAAGATTGGTGTATTTTGAGATGTAGTTTGCAGGTGGTAAGCAAGTAAAGTTTAAAGAAAATAGCATTTGAAGTAGCCTCTACAACCAGGCCTACGAGCCATAGTGTACACTATAAATCATATAATGCCTCGTACAGGGTAATAGTTATGGTTTTAAAGTTGGCACTCCCACTATGAGCCAACATTACAATTCATAGTCCAAGCTATGAGTCGTAAATGGAGTTCATAGTACCCAAGTAAGATTACAAATTTTTCCTAAGTGTTAGGGTCTACTACGAGACCATGACCTATGGGTTGGAGGAAGCCCTACAACTCATAGTCGGGGTGTCGTAAATCTGACTCAGTGATTTTAAAAGTCGGCCCTGTTTATTATAAAAGGGGTCAAAATGATTTTGACCCCAAAACACAAACTTAATCCTCAAATTTCTCCCAAATTATTTCCCAACTATTTTGATCCCTTTTTCCGGCATACCCACTTTATTATTTAGCGAATTTTCTGGCAAAGTATCCAACACCTAGGGTTTCGGTTTCTCTTTCTTCTCATTGTGTTTAAGTGTTCATCGTCTTCTCAAAAGGTATGTTTCTTGTTAAATTTTGCACACATAATTTAGTGTCTTTTGGAATTCTCATATGATTGTGTGTTTGAAACTAGTATTAAGAGTATTTATGAGAAAGTTCATAAAGAAATGACAATTAGGGTTGTGTCAGTTAGAATTCCCTAAAGTTTGTCCGAATTGTGAGATCACTCTTGTTGGTTGGTTTTGATGATGATATCCTGCCATATTTAGTGTTGATCACGTGAATAAAATGAATATGTGATGATTGATTAACTGGTAGATTCATGGTAGGATTGAAATTTTGTTATGGGTATGGCTTTTGGGTTGAAAATGGCCCTTCAAGAAATTATTACGTGAGTGTGCATCCAACCCTTTGAACTTCCATGTTTGAGTGTTAGTACCGTTGTTGTAAGTTTTGGGATTGAAGATTTTTGGAAATTCTCGAATGCGTTGGGAAGTTTTCATTTGGTTGTTTAATTATGAATATAATTTGTGGATTCAGTTTGATTGGTGTTAACATGCTTGGGTAATGGGTTTATTGGTTTGATTGTTATCTGTTGTTGTAGATTGCTTCTAATGTTGTTTGGATTATGTTATGTTGATTGTGGTTCAGGTTGTGATGTTGAAGACACCACAATTGTCTGATGTTCCCTTCTATAAGGGCTACCTACGACTTATAGAAAGACCTACTAGTCGTAGTGGCCCCTCGTAGGGAATAACATTACCTTTGGTCCCTTAAAACTTGCCATACGAGACCCACCTACGGTTCATAGTATCCAATATGAACGATAGTGGTGATTTCGTGAACATGACTTATGTTTTAAAATGTTACTGGAAATTAGTATGAGCCAACCTACGACTTGTAGTCTCCACTATGAGTCGTATCTGTGCATCATAACTATCTAGAGTTTGATTTTTTCACCTTGGACTATGAGGCTGTAGTACAACTCATAGGTCACCCTATGAGTCATACATGTGCCTCATACCTGCAACCAGCACTTGGGGTAGTGTTGAATGTTTGTGTGTTTCCCTTTTTGTTTTTGTTTCTTTTCGTTTCTTTCTTTGTTTTTTATAGTTGCTTTGGTGCTTATGGTATAAATCTCAGTATAGTGCCTCCAAAAGACAAAAATGCTATTAGGGCTTTCCACAGGAAGTTGATTGATGAGGCCTCAGATACTGAGCAGACGGAGGGATCAAAGGAGGTCCATAGGGTCCAGATTGACCCTGATGCACAGGTACCCTTGACAAGGGCTTGGGCTGCACAAACTCCTATGAAAGTTGAGAGCAACTCCCACTATGAAGAGGAGGGAGAGAGAGAAGAGTCCAGGAGCAGCTCACCATAGATGACTCCCATACATATGGAGTCAGATTCTCAGGAGGCACCACAAACCCAACAAGAGGCCCAGTCCACGATTTCCCCATCTATCTCAATTATTGATCCTCATCATCACCGATGGGGGATCGAGGGCATGCAGGAGATCTACAATAAGGGACTAGAGCCAAAGGGACAGACGAAGCCTGTTAGACAATTTCATAAGGAGTCCCGATTGAATGACTCATGGTTGAGTCGAGTTCCTTCTTTTGAGGCAGAGATCGATAGACATGGGCTTTGGTTATCAGAGCAGCTGGGAAAGTATGCCCTACTTATGGTCAGAGAGTTCTACACCGCATATGTCACTACCACCCTCCGAGATCTTCCCAATGGAAAGAAGGGGATTGATCAACCCTAGTTGCGAGAGGTCTTACTCCATGGTCAGAGAGTGGATATTTCTGAGGAGACCTTCGTAAAGTTTGGGCCTAACTACAGGGTGCCACAACACACAACTGAGTACGATAGAAAAAAAAGATGATGCATGCTGTGATCAGGAAGAATGTGGATTTGAAGATTGCGCTCCTCAGATGGGTGGCGAGCTAAATAGTAGAGGGTGATACTGAGCATGCATGGGTGACCGCACACACCGAGCCCATAGTGAAGTCCCACCTATCCTTCCGTGCTAAATTCTATTGGGCCATTTTCTGGTCTCACATTTGGCCTATATTCACGAATAATTTCACCACCTTGGAGCGAGCCATGTTACTAGCAAACATCTTTGCTTGCTATGAGATCGATTGGGCATGTGTCATGGCTGAATAGATTCATGATTCCATGATCTAGATGAATACCTCATTGTCATTTCCTATTTTCATGCACAAATTATGCAGTGAGGCTGAGTGAACATCTCTCTCCACATAGACCCACACATCAAGGCCCTTCACACTATGTATCCCAGCCTGATCAAGGCTAACGAGAACCTAGTGGCCTACTAGAGAGTATCTCCTCCTCCCATTCCTAAGCCATTACCACACGAGCTGTCTACTTAGAGAGTTGATAGCCATGGAGGAGCAGAGACAGGCTCAGGAGTACCAGCGCTTACATAGAGCTACTAGATCAACTTCAACTGCAACTTAGACTACCCAGGAGGACAGAGCCATCAAGGACCAGACTGATGTCGATCCTGAGCACTATATGTTTGATACTTTTGAACCCCATTCTTACTACGATTTTTTTGATACTTTGTTCTTATTACTGTGTTCTTCGGACAATTTATTTTTACTACTATTTTTATGGATGTTTGGTTTTTATTTACTATTTTGGATGTTTGGTTTTTATTTTAGTTTTATCAAACATATATATATCTACTTTGAGGACAAAGTATCAATTTTAGGTGGGGTATGGGAAGTTATGGACTAGGATGATGTTTGAGTAGCATCTAGTCCATAACTATCCTATTTTTGATATACCAAGGTTTTCTTGCCGTGTTTCTTTGTCCTTGTGGATGGTTTTACTTTATGTTGATCCGACATGTTTAGGTGTTATAGATAATTTGTATATATATGACAATTAATACTTTTGGCATGTATATAGTCTTGAATGGTTTTTATTAAATGTTTTGAAAAATTGGTACCTACAAGAATTTTTTGGAATTGTTGGTTACTTTTGCGATCTTGCATGTGATTGCTTTGACAATGTTTGTTTTAATGAAGCGAATAAAGCACAATCTATGAGTCTTTGTTGTGTATGCAACGCCATGTGTGTGAGAGCTAACTTTGTCATGTTCATGCGTTGTAAACTGATCTAGAACTTGCCTTGTTACTCTGAGTTGGACTGGAGATTTTGTGGATTAGGAAAGGATCTTAGGCCACTGTTCTTTAATTTAGTCCACTTTTGCCTAAATGACCTACCAAATGAAGTAGTTTACCCCTTGTTCCAAAAGTTTGAACCTTATGTGTACCCTTTTCTTTCTTGATATCTAGCTAGCCTAGCCTTGTTTAGTGAAATACATTACTATTGGCCCTGGTGTGTCCTTGAACATGTGAACCTTGATTGAGGCAAAAAGTCTAAATTGAGGATGGCTACTAAAGGTGACCCTGGTTTAGGGAATGGATATTGTGTACTTCACCTCATGCCAAAAGCCTAAGTTGAGGGTGGCCTATGTTGTAGTATAGTAGCAAAAGTGAGCTGATTCATTTGGAATGAAATAAAGAAGAGAAAATCATGTGCCGGGTGAGAGAAAGAGAAGAAAAGTTGCCTTAGAATGAAAAGAATAGCAAAATAAATTCAGAAATTAGGCACAAGCTGAAAAATGAAAATAAAGTACCCAAAAAAGATTTAACATGGAGTATGGGGGAGGACAAAGTGAAAATGGTTAAGTTATTCAGGTAAAAGTGTCGAAAAACGTGGTTCTAGGACAAGTCTTAGTAACTAATTGCCCAAAATACCTTACCAAAGCCCCATGAGCCTACATTTCAAGCCTATGAGTCCTAAAGTGATCCTGATCTAATTATTCAGTACTCAGGGTAGTAAGTATATGGGCAAGTCTATGGTATTAGTCATCATGCATGAGTCTCATTTGTGAGAGTGAGTATTCCTGCATATTCCTTAATCTTCTTTGATTGCTTATTGAGTGAAAAAGAGGGACTACTTTTCTGTGAGAGCATTTGCACTGCATGGTTAGCATATGACTTGTTCTATGCCTATTAGGTTATCATAGTTGGATTGTCAAATGCATCAAGGTGCCTTGATTTTCTTGGTAGCTATATAATCAAGTTTCAAAATGATAGTTCGATACTTGGACTGAAATTGAGAGAAATACATGTCATTAGAATGATTATTGCGTATTACTTATTGTCTATTTAGATTGAGTCGTTGCTTAAAGACAAGCAACAATTCTTAGTTGAGTGTATTGATGTGCTGTCGAAATACAACACATTTGATACCTAAAACAAGGGATTTTGCAAATGCTTAGCGCGACTTTTTATGGTTTTTATGTGTTTTGTGTTTGTTTTTGCAAGAAATATAGGTTGGCCTAATTTTTGGGAGAAGTAGCAAATTTTGCGAAAATTGAGGACCTAGGAGACCCACTATGAGTCGTAGGGGACGACCGTAGTGATTGAAAGCTTACAAAAATCAAAATCTGAGAAAGTGAATTTCAGCCATACAAGCCCAGTGTATGAGTCGCAGACCAGACCACGACTCGTAGAATGGATCCTAGAAGTCAAGTCTAAAATGCCTTGTACTGATTATGAAAGCCCAATTACGACTAGTAGGTCACCATACGAGTCGTACCTACGAGCCGTATCTGCTGCCAGCTGTATTTTCTATTTAATATTAAGGGTATTTTTATAAATAGTATAAGTAGTTTATGATAGGGTTTTTTTAAAGAGAGATCTTTTACACATTAGTTAAGAATTGTTCTTAGAATATTATAGAGAGAAATTTCTAGGGTTTAGCGTAGATACTTAGTTTTTCACTTTGAAGACCCAATTTTGGAGTTTGAAATCACTTATAATTAAACTCCATTATTCATGCTTGTGATTTCAACATTAAGATAGTTTTGTTCTTCATTGTCTTTGGGTTATCTCTAACCCATGTTTATTTTATTCATTGTTTGTGATTTTGCCCTAGCCATGAGTAGTTAAGCCCCCACAACTTGGGGTTGTGGGAACCATAAGTATCTAGCTTCTAATAACCCAGATTATTTGCATTTCTTTGATTGAGTATTTGCATGTATTATCTGTTACCATCATTTGAATGTTGTTTGGTGGTTGCTAACACCAAACCCAGCCTAGTGTCATGATCCCAACCAAGATAGTGATGAATAGGTAAAGGGAAATGGCTGATAGGATTCAATTTATGTGTTCTCATCTAATCTACCAAACCTGACCAATAAGAGGATGACTGGGAAAATGGGTAACGGTTAAGTGGCACACCATTATAGTTGACCAAGCGCCATGTTGAAATTTGACCTTCACCTTTACCAAAGGGTTGGAAGAACCTAAATTACCATCCTGCATGTCATGTCTTAATTAGGAGTATGTTATCTGGGGTATTTGAGTTAGTGAATCATGGGGAACAGAATTCCCAAATTCCTCCCTAAATTAGTTGTCTTTTGTCTTTAGTAGTATAGTGTTCTTTTTTGTTCCTCTTTAAATTGCAAACCCTCCCCCCCTCTCTAGAGAATATAGTCGATTGGTACTTGAAATGATTGTTTGTGAGTCAATTTGGTCAAACCCCGCATTCCCTGTGGATTCAACCTAGCCTCTGGTATACTTGATAGTGACCACTTTACTATTGGAGCATGAACATCAATATTCCTGGAGTCCCTCCTGATAGGGAGATTGACTTTAGAATTGATGTTCTCCCTGACAGCCAGCCTATCTCAATTCCACCTTACCAAATAACCCCTGCTAATGAAGAGGAGCATGCTAATCATCTTAGAGTTGTTTTGAAAACTCTCAAAGACCATAAGTTGTATGAGATGTTTTCGAAGCATAAGTTTTGGCTCAAGTCTGTGGCCTACCTAGGTCATGTTTTCTCGGGCGATGGTATTCGAGTGGATGCCCAGAAGCTTGAAGCGGTTAAGACCTGGTGCAGACCGACCTCTTCCACTGAGATGCGAAGTTTTTTGGGGTTGGCGAGCTACTACCATAGATTTGTTGAGGGGGTTTCTGCCTTTTATACATAGAAAAAGGTCAAGTTTCAGTGGTCAAATGTATATGAAAGGAGCTTCCAAGAGTTGAAGACTAGGCTGACTACCACCCCAGTTTTGACTTTGCCCGATGGGATAGAAGACATCGTGATATACTATGATGCATCCGGAATTTGACTAGGTTGTGTGCTGATGCAGAGAGGAAAGGTGATAGGCTATGCTTCCAGTCAACTTAAGTCCATGAGAAGAACTATCCAAATTATGATCTCGAGTTGGTAGCAACAGTGTTCATGCTCAAGGTTTGGCACCACTACTTGTATGAAGTGCATGTGGACGTGTTCGCTGACCATAAGAGTGTGTAATACATATTCAGTCAGAAGGAGCTCAACCTATGGCATTGGAGATGGTTATAGTTGCTCAAGGATTATGGCATGAGCATTCTCTACCACCCAGGTAAGGCTAATATTGTTGCTGATGCTTTTAGCAGGTTGTCTATGGGTAGCACTACCTATGGATTACAAAATCTTCCGTCCCATCGGGCAAGGTTAGGATTGGTGCAGTAGTTAGTCTAATATTTAATTCTTGCAAACTTTTATCACATTCTTCGGACCATTGAAACTTGAACTTTTTCTGAGTCAAGTTAGTCAATGTTGCGGATAAGGAAGAAAATCCCTCAACAAACCGGCGGTAGTATCCTGCGCACCCCAGGAAACCTCTTATGTCAGTTGGAGAGGTTGGTCTAGGCTAGTTTTTAACTTCTTCAATATTTTGAGCATCTACTCGAATACTATCACTAGAGGCAATATGGCCTAGGAAAGCGACAGACTTAAGAATGAATTCACATTTTGAGAATTTTTCATACAACTCATGGTCCTTAAGTGTTTGGAGGACAATTCTAAGGTGATTTGCACGCTACTATTCATCTCTCAAATACACCAAATATTGCTAACGAACACAATCACACACATATCCAGATACTATTTGAATACTCGATTAATCAAATCCATAAAGGTTGCAGGTGCATTCGTCAACCAAACGACATGACCAAGAACTCAAAATGGTCATATCTAGTCCTAAAGGCTATCTGTGGAATGTCACATTCCCTCATTTTCAACTGATGGTAACCAAATCAGAGGTCTATAGTCAATACACATTCTGAGAGGCCCATATTTCTTATGCATGAATAGGACCAAGGCATCCCAAGGAGAAATAATCGGCCTTATAAAGCCCTTCTTTAACAAATCTTTCAACTGTTTTTTCAATTCTTTCAATTCAGGGGGGGATATTCAATAAGGTAGAATTGAGATAGGCTGAGTGTCAGGAAGATCATCAATCCCAAATTCAATCTCCCTACTAGGAGAGACTCTGGGCAGATCCTCAGGAAACATTTCTAGAGACTCATTCAGAATCGGGACTAACTCAAGAGTAGGAGACTCGACATCCTCAGATTTAACTCTTACAAGGTGATAGATACACCTCTTAGCAATCATCTTTCTAGCTCTAATATATGAAAAGAACTTTCTCTTAGGTGCTGCAGAATCACCCTTCCACTCTAGAACTGATTCATTCAGGAATTGGAACTTAACAGTTTAGGCTCTAAAATTAATAGAGCAATAATAGGCATGGAGCCAATCAATGCCAAGGATCAAATCAAAATTAGTTCTATCTAACTCAATCATATCAATGATAATATTCCTATGATGGATGGACACTACGCAGGCTCTATAGACCCTCTCAGCTCGAATAGACTCACCCACAGGAGTAGAAGCATCAAAAGATTCAAGAAGACTCTTAGGGGATTCTATCAAATCTATTGGCCATATAAGGAGTTACAAAAGATAATGTGGCACTAGGATCCATCAGAACATAACAATCAATAGAAAAGACTCGAATCATACCCATCACAACATTTGGGGAGTTCGCTTGATCATAAAGATTACCCATGGCATACAAATGGTTTGTAGCTCCGCTTGCACTCGTAGGAGTACCTCTCTGATTTCCCTTAGCTGATGGGGCTGGTGCATAAGATTGAGCCCAGTCAGCCCATTTTGGGCAATATTTTTGATAGTGACCGACCTAACCACACTTGTAACATACATCACTCCTCTCACGACATCTCCCTAAGTGTAGTTTGCCACACTTTCCACATGCTATCTTACCCAATGAACCTTGAGCCACACTTGCTTGGGACTGAGATCCATGGGCTCCAACATTTTGGGACCTCTGATCATTTCTGACTTTTGGTGTAGGTGTACTAGCAAAAGATGTTGGTGGAAATCGATTCCCGTGCCCCTTCTTTTCAACCTCATGGCTGGAAGCTTTTGCTTTCTTATTTCTTAATTCCTCCTTAGCATGCTGCCTCTTCTCATCAACTTGTTGCACAAAAGTAATCAATCTCCATATATCCATGTCACTCACGAACATAGCTCCCCCCATCTCTCTTTGGCCCTCTATTCAACCCATCAACGTACATGCCCATCCTCCTCCTTATATTAGCAACCATATCTAGAGCATAGTAGGATAATTGTGTGAACTTCAACCCATACTCCTGCACATTCATAGATCATTGTTTCAAGTTCAAGAACTCTTTTACCTTTTCCTCTCTTCTTTCCCTTGGGAAGAAACGCCCCAAGAAAGCTTCCTCAAACATAGCGCAATCATCACAGGGGCATTCTCTCCTCTACCCTTCTTCCATTGGTCATATTATAGTCTAGCCATACCCTTTCGTTGATAAGCATCCAGTTCCACAAGGCCAGCATCAGCCACATGCATCACTTGGAACACTTTTTGGAGCTCATCCACATAGTTCTCAGGATCCTTAGTGGATACTGACCCTATGATCTCAAGCAGATTCATCCTCAAGAATTCCAGGACTCTAGAAGTGTCATAGGCATCATGTCAGGATGCTCCTTGTCTAGTAGCAGGTGCTATGACAGCCTGGGCTAGAGTTTGAATAGCCTTGCAAAGTTCAGCATTAGAGACCTCATCTTGTGAGGGCTACCCAACAGGGACAACTTGTTCCATGAGCTTCTCATGTTCTTGAGGCTAAGGTGGATTGAAATTCTAGCTAGTATGATATCCTCTACCTCTGATGGCTCTTTTGGGAGGCATGATCACAATTCTGCAATGTACAAAGCACGAGTTAGAACAAAACTTTCATAGAGCATAACTCTATAACACGATTTAGAACATGAAAAAAGTGATACAATTCCTAATGTCCAATAGCCTCTTGCTTATCAAGTGTGGTCGACAACACACCCATAAAGAAGACTTTATTAGAAACAACTTCATAGACTCCCTAGGACACTTGAACTCGTGCTCTGATGCCAAGTTTGTCACTCCTCTGCCCAAGACGTGGCAGGCACCCTTAGACTATTGCTAGTCCTCAAGTGAACCATTTGGTCTCATCACATCCATTCAACCATAAATTCTATTAATCAACGAAAGGTAAGAGAAAATTAAATGGGCACACCTCATCCTCTAGTCTCAAATAATAATATAAATGAAAGGCTAGTAGAAAAAACTATCTCACAATCTTAACAAAACATTCGACTCCAGTCTATGATGCCTTTATCACTATCAGGTGGTGCTAATGACAGATCCATGAGCCTCAATCAAAATAAAGCTACGAAAATATAGCTTTAAAGCAAGATAAAAGTAAATCAATGAATCCTCAGAGTAGGGGAGGCTCACCAATCCACTTAATATCTAGGATCCTTAATGATGCATTTGCTGATGAACTTTATCCCATGTATCTATATCATAATATGATGTAGCGCTAGAGTAGCATCAGTATATGGAATGTAAGGTATGTAAAATAGCTGAATAAAACCAAAATATGTAGAATAATACAGAAATAATAATTAACTCAATGTAGAAACCAATCAATATATCAAATGACTAATTAAAGCAAGAAAAAAAGAGTATACAAGTGTCTCATCAACCAATCAACTCATCAATCAAATCAGACTAATATCAAAGGGACTCATCTCCCCTCATCTCATCTCTTCTCATCTCGTCTCAGATTTCTCAGTTTAGGGAACTTTCTAGGAGTTTCTCTTATCCGACAACAATCACTTATGAGACAGTGATTGTACAACAATCATGTTGATGTTTCCATAGCTGCTTTGTACTTACCAGTTAGATAATGAATCGAAACCATAATGGCTGGAGATAGTAATCCACAAGTCCAATATTGATTTTAGGGACTTCTAATCAGAGGGGACCTCAACATAATATGATGTGATGGTCCTAATCCTCACCTACGCTTGGCTACATAGTTTGACGAGTATGAGTTGGATTAACTCTTAGTATTTTGATGCTCGATACTCCTCCTATTACTCAATTCTTATAAAACAATCCATCCAATCAAGCTATCTCAATCAAATTATTTCAACAGCCTCACGGAGGTACAATCTTTTAATCAGTCTAATAGAGACTCTAATCATCTCATCAATCATCATCTCAATCAATAGATCAAGGCATAGAAAAATCATTAGGGAACAATTAAAAAGACAATTCATTTGAGTTCGTTTGGGGAAGACTCATGGACTATCACATTTTACCAATCTATCATCCTACTCACATTTACAATCACAATATCTATCAATATTCTCAATAAAGGCTCTAGACTCAATCCATATTTGCATTCATAGAATCTTCATGAAAATAATAAACAGGGTTTATGCAATGATTCATGTAAGAACCTTCCATTCAAGAAAACAAGTTTACGATGATCATCAACATATGAAAAAAACACATGTAGAAGTTATAAAAATTTCAAGAAAATAATCAACAATCATGTTTTTAGACACAAGAACTTTCAACTCTAATATAAGACCATCTATGGGGCACATGAGTGTAATCTCATACTTTTAGTTTAGCCTTACATACCTGGGATAAAGTTTTTTAATCTACCATCAAGAGTTCTCCTTGGATTCTTCAATCTAGCTTTTTTCTTCTTCTCTGTCAAGCCCTAGTCTTTCAAGTGTTTAGAAAAGGGCTTAGAATGGGGTTTTAAACCCTTTTACTCATCAAACTGACCTAATTTGATTATGTTTTGAGTTAAGGAGGAGTTGGAAATTAATCGGAATGGGCTTCAAATTAAACGAAAAAGTTTCATCCTAAAATTGCCCAATCCACGTCACAGACTAGGCATGGACCTTCATTATTTTCCTCCTAGTTTTCCCCTCAAAAATTCAATTAAAAAAACAAGAGTTGGTTCGCATCCTTGGTGTGTCGCGGCTGGGGCGCGCACCAACACTATTTCAAAATTAACTATGAAAAATTACTTTTCGATACGATGGCTCTGAAATTCGAACAAGACCATCTTGCCGCTTAATTTTTCATGTTGATTGCATATCCGGTCCTGAATTCGCAAATGGAGTATGGGAAGGCTCGTTACACGCACATCTCTATTCTAGGGGTATTTCAAAAATTTTATCGAGTGTTACATTAAATATGATTCTTAGAAAATTTCATACATATGCATCAAAAATCATCAAATCTTGTCACCATGAACATGTATGCATGCAAAAATGACATGAGGGCTGGAGCTTAAGTCATGAAATCATAGATAAGACTCAAATTATTACCTTTGGCTTGGGTAGAGTGAAAGAGGTATGTATATTATTTTTTCATGTCCGCTTTGGCTTCCCAAGTGACACTTTCAACCTGATGATCCTCTAAAGGACTTTGACGGATTCCACATCTCTGTTCCTTAATCTCTTCACTTGCTTATCCAATATCTCCATCGAGACCTCTTCATAGGTCAAGTTATCCTCCAGAACACCCACTATCTCTAAGGGCACTGTAGCACTTGGGTCTCCCACACACTTCCTCAATATAAACACATGGAAGATCAAATGAACCATAGTCATATCCGTAGGCAACTCCAATTCATATGCAACCTTACCAATTCTCCTCAAGATTCTATAGGGCCCCATAAACCTTGGGCTCAATTTCCTTTTCTTGAAAAATAGGACCACACCCTTCATCGGTGAGACTTTTGAAACGACCCCAAAAGTGCCTAAAAAGTATGCCTCAGAATGCTTAGAATTTTAAATTCCATATATCTCAAAATCGATGCATGAGATCGAAAATACGACTTCATATTCTTTTTTCAGGGGGTCAAAATTAGGGAAAAAGGGTCTAACCTCGATTGTAGAGTGAACGATTCACAACTTAGAATGGGGTTTTAGACCCCTTTTAGTCATTAGAATGACCTAATTTGGTCGTGTTTTGCGTTTCGGAGGAGTTAAAAATGGATCGGAATTCCCTTCAAATTAATAGAAAAAGTTTCATCTCGAAACTGTCCAGTCCGCATCGTAGACAGGGCACGAACCTTCATTATTTTTTCCCAACTTTTCACCTCAAAATTTCAATAAAAAAATAAGTGTTGGTTCGCATTCCTGGCGCGATGCACCTAGGGCGCATACCAACACTATTTCGAAAATAATTATGAAAAAATTATTTTTCGATTCAATGGCTCAGAAATCTGAACGAGATCATTTTGCCACTCAGTTTTTCCTGTTGATTGCATATTCGGTCTCGAATTCACAAAGGGAGCATAGGAAGGCATGTTACGTGCACATCTCTATTCTAAGGGTATTTTGAACATTTTAACGGTTACATTAAATATAATTCGTATAAAGTTTCATATATATGCATAAAAAATCTTCAAATCTTGTAACCATGAACATGTATGCATGCAAAAATGACATGAGAGCTAGAGTTTAAGTCTTAAAATCATAGATAGGACTCAAATTACTGCCTTCAGCTTGAGTAGAGTGAAAGAGGTATTATATCGCTTTTTCATGTCCGCTTTGGCTTCCCAAGTGACACTTTCAAACTGATGATCCTCCAAAGGACTTTGACGAACTCCACATCTTTGTTCTTCAATCTCTTCACTTGTTTATCCAATGTCTCTAACGGTACCTCCTCATAGGTCAAGTTATCCCCCAGAACACCCACTACCTCTAAGGGCACTGTAGCACCTGGGTCACCCACACACTTCCTTATCATAAATACATAGAAGACCAGATGAACCATACTCATATCTATAGACAACTCCAATTCATATGCAACCTTAGCAATTTTCCTTAAAATTCTATAGGGCCCAATAAACCTTGGGCTCAATTTTCCTATCTTGACAAATCAGACCACACCCTTCATGGATGAGACTTTTGAAACAACCCCAAAAGTGCCTGAAAAATATGCCTCGGAATGCTTGGAATTTTACATTCCATATATCTTAAAATCCATGCGTGATATCAAAAATACGACTTCATATCTTATTCAAGGGGTCAAAATTAGGGGGAGAAGGGTCTAACCCCGATTTTAGAGCGAACGATTCAAAATTTTAAAATTCCAAGTGACGAATTCCAGAATGAAATCCACGTCTAGGGTGCGACGCGCCCCAGTGTATTTTGGTTCAGTTATTAGTTTTCGGTCTAAGACTTTTAAGTCTTGGTCCTAGGGCTTCCTACATGAGAAAACATCTATACTTAGCCTTATTTCACCATTACATCATCCACAAACATTTCTAAATACTCACTCAAACCCTTAGTCCTATATTTCTCTCATGATTCAAGTCTCAAACCCTCATCCCAAGTAAGGTTTGCCTTTGATATTCTTTTTCAAGTTTCAAATCTCTATCTACAATCTTTACCAAGTTTGTATCCAAGATAAGGTATGTTGGTTTCAACCATTGGGTCCTTTTACCCATGGTGCCCAACCTTCTTTTCTACTTATAGAACAACAACAACAACATACCTAGTGGAATCCCACCAGTGGGGTCTGGGGAGGGTAGAATGTACGCAGACCTTACCACTACCTCATAGGAGTAGAGAGGCTATTTCCTGGGAACCCTCATCTCAAAAACCCATAAGCAGAATAAACTAGATATGACATAAGTGAAGAAAGGGAATAGCAAAAAATGACTAATAACCAAAAGCATATGGCAATACGTAAATATGATACAATTAATACATAAACAACAAAAAAAAATGACAACACATGTTATAAAACACTATTACTCATCTACCCTACTATACCCCATAACTAGATAACCACTTAACCCTACAAACCAATTAGCTTACTACTGTAATTCATGACCTCCACTTCCTTCTATCTAGGGTCATGTCCTCAGTGAGATCAAGTTCTGCCATATCATATCTAATCACGTCCCCCAGTTGTTCTTCGGTCTACCTCTACCCCTCCGTGTAGTAACTAAAACCAACCTCTTGCACCTCCTAATAGGAGCATCAGTACTCCTCTGCACATGCCCAAACCATCTCAGTCTCACTCCCCTCATCTTATTAGTACCTACTTAAGTTGCATGATATAAAGTAGATTTTACATGTGGATTTTGTATATAAGAGATTTATGGCACAGTGATTAGAGTTCATGAAAGTATGGTTGTTTAACATGTTTTGAGCTCTAAATCATGGATCTAATGTTGGATTTGATGAGGGGTTTCAATGTATATTGTTTGAGGGTGTTGCAAGGTGTTGATTGATTGTTTTATAACGGATTTACTTGCATGATTTCATCTCTAAATCATATGGTCTTATACTACCATTTCACACCCACCAATTGTTTGATAAAATGTCCAGCTAGGGTTACTTGAGGAATGAAGGTACAATGTATGTCTTATGAGTAAAATGATATTATGATTATTATATGATGATGAAATGGTGCATACATGTGTTTTTAAATCATTTAAAGAACCTATGGTATTGCAAGTGAATTGTTAGGTCCCCATGTTGTATTCTTAGGAAAATAAGGAGTTCTTTCTTGTTGGTTGAAATGTAATGGTTTGATGAGCTAGTTCAATGAAATTCTTAATCTGAAAAGGGATGAGGTCCCATATGGAAGGTCACTTAATTCGAAAAGGTATGAGCTCCCATAAGGAAGGTCACTTAATCTGAAAAGGGACGGGCTCTCATAAGAAAGGCCACTTAATTCAAAAAAGGATGGCCTCTCATAAGGAAGGTCATATAATTCGAAAAGGGATGGGTTCCCGTAAGGAAGGCCACTTTATTCGGAAAGGGATGGGCTGCCGTAAGGAAGGTCACTTAATCCGAAAAGGGATAGACTCTCGTAAGGAAAGTCACTTAATCTGAAAAGGGATAGGCTCCCACAAGGAAGATAACTTAATCTAAAAAAGGGGCAGTCTCCCATAAGGAAGGCCATTTAATCCAAAAAGGATGAGCTCCCATAAGGAAGGTCACTTGATCCAAAAAGGGATGGGCTCCTGTAAGGAATGTTTCCCCTCCAGAAGGTCTTATATTATGTTGGTTGAGCCTTCTTTCCCCACACTTATATATTATGATCTATGGAAGATGAATGATTTACAAATCATTGTTTATTTGAGCGTTAATTATACATGCCATAATGTTATATTATGCCTATTTGCCTTTTATTATGCATTTTCATTATGATGCCCATCTCTTGTTGGCTTACATCCCACATACTTAGTATGTTCAAATGTACTAATACATACTATATGCTTACATGATGTCGCCATGTAGGAACTAGAGGCCCACTTGAGCATCCCCATCCATGCGGCTAGTACAACTTCGCTCAAGCTTGTTGGTGAGTCCTCCATTTTGAGGATGTTACTTATGATCTCTTGTTATGAATTAATACTTTCTATCTTTTGATTATTTTTTGACTATGAAGGTGAGCCTTGTTGCTTTGTCGTGGCCCCTGCTCTTATCTTTATGTACTAGAGGTATTGTTGGACATATGGTGTATCTATGTTATGAACTTTGACTCTAATGAATCTTGCTGCTTGTGATATGAATAAAGTTCCCATAGTCCCATTTTCCCTTTGTTTGTGCTTATCATTTGTTGTCATTTTAAATTGCTTTTGCGACCAAGAATGTTTAATGATATGCTATGAGTCTTGTTTGGGATTCATTCATGTTCACCAACCGCCAGTCACGTCTAGGCCCTAGGCTTGGGTCGTGACAATGATGGTATCACAACACTACATTGATAGATCCTTGGAGTCCAACACACCACATCGATTAGAGTCTGATTCATGGTTGTGTTGTGCACCACAACTATGAGTAGGAGGTTATGATATGTTTTAGGAAATATTTCACTTCTTGATGATCCATGTCGTGCAATAGAGTTAGGACCCCTAGGGCTTATTGCTAACCCCTAACTGCTAAATTTCAGGATATGTCTCAAGTTACTCAGGACGGTGCTATGATGAACGTGGAGATTTGCAATGCTCTAGGGGAAGTGGCCAAAGTAGTGACAAAATTAACAACTCACCTTGATCAACATTTGGGTGCTCCTGAGACTTCTAGTGGTAAGAGGAGAGGTAGTGAGGCCAAGAGGGCCTGTAAAGTGGGTAAGTCCCAAAACTCTAAGGGGAGAGATAGAGGTGGTGTGGTGCCATGTGCTAGGTGCCCAAAGTATGGTAGAGGCCATGATGGCCCATGCTTGAGAGGTACTAATGCTTGTTATGGTTGTGTGGAGATGGGTCATAAGGTTAAGGATTGCCCTTTGTAAACGCAATAAGAGCAAAGGAGGTGATGGGGGGGATTACTAATCCCAAGTGCCCTATATGTAAAATGGACCATGGTGGCCTGTGTAGGAAACACATGGGTGTATGCTTTGGGGTAGTGTCTTTTGGTTGGACTAGTACACCAATTATGCCTATAAGTCTCATGAGTAAGATTTTAGTCCCTACTCTAATAAGTTTATGTTGGCTTTGGTGATGACAATATGGTTCATTCTCTAATGAGGTAGTGTATATGAGTTGTTCGAGGGTAGTACCACAAGTTTAAGAAAGAAAGTAGGATGCTAAGTAGGAGAGATGGGAATTTTGGTGGTAAGAGGTTGCCTTCCTTTATTGTGTGGTGCCAGGTGATGGTATTAAGGTTGTCCTTAGTAAGGCGAAGGTGATTAGAGATTATCCTAGACCATTGACTTCATCGGATATTAGGAGCCTCTTGGCTTTAGCAGGATATTTTTAGAGATTGTGAGTACATTCTCTTCTATTGTTGCTCCTATGGCTTAAATGACCCTAAGTGAGGCCAATGTTGTAATTGACGTTTCGAGTGGGGTGATTTGATAGATCTAGTGGTAGCTATTTCTTGTGTTACTCCTTGGTGCTATTAGGATTCATGTGGGTGTTGGTGTCCAGGATGATCACGTGAGTCTATTCTGGCTAGTAAAGGTCTCTAAGGGTTGTCCCATGTCCTTATTGCGTAGAGTCATGTCTTGTGATTTTGGTTAACCCTAGCTTGATAGGTTGGAGGTCTTGAGGTGGGGTGGCTATTTGCATATCATGCTTTTGATGAGTGTAGAAACCATAAGGTTGTAGCATGATGGTTGAGGATAGTTGATTTATTTGGACCACTACCATGGGTTAGTCGCTTCACTAAGGTTGATCTTTGGTTTGAGCTTTGTCCCCAAAAGAGCATTTATTGTATTGGTATAGTTGTGTGGTTGATTATGCATTGGCTATGTTTGTGGATCCCTAGAATAGGGTCTTAAAAGCCTACCTTGATGTGTTTGTGGTGGTCTCAAGTGATGAGGTGTTAATTTGTTTAAAGCTTGTTAATCATTTGGGGGTAGTGTTGCATGTCTTAAAGGATGAGAGGTTGTTTGCTAAAAATGGTAAGTGTGCATTGTGGGTAGCAAGAAGGTGGTTAGAATTCTTTAAGGATTAAGAAATAGGTATGCAATATTTTTCTCTGTAAGGCTAGTGT
The DNA here is from genome assembly GCA_025774065.1 of Solanum ossicruentum. NCBI lineage: Eukaryota > Viridiplantae > Streptophyta > Magnoliopsida > Solanales > Solanaceae > Solanum > Solanum ossicruentum. Next base: position 20,061 of record JAOTQR010053985.1, on the reverse strand, counting down.
TGTGGTTTGTTCTCTAAGAAGGATGCCAATGGGTAGTCTAGTGTTGTAGTAATGGTGGGAAAGAGGTGACTAGTGGAGTCCATCGGTTGGCTAAGTAGCGAGTAAGGTTAAGGAAGTTGAGAATGGTAGTATAGAATTCTTGATGGTTCCAAATCTTCTTGGGTTAAGAGTTCAAGATTAGGCAAGGCCTTGATTCCGACTTATTAGAGTTGGAAGTTTTTGTAAGAAGTTGATAGAGTGAAGGTTGTCTACCAAGGGGGAGATGGTGGTTATGGTACCAAGTGAATAGGAACATTTAAGTTTGACAATTCAGTTAAGGATTATGAGTCCTTAAATAGTGTAAAGGGAGGTTGGTAAGGTTGTATAAGTTTTGGAATTACCTACGGTAGGGATATGGTTTATCCGGTTTGTCATGCTTTTAGGTTGAGGGGATGTGTTGGTCACTCTAGTGCTATAGAACTCTTTGAAGTTATGGGTGAGGTGGAGGATAAGCTGGCTCAGAAGGAGGTATCGGTAGAGGTGTTGGATAGATGAGTGGAGAAGTTGATTGATGAGGATGTAGTGTTCGTTAAGGCCCTCTTGAAAGGATCATCAAGTCAAAGTTGTCCTAAGGAAGCCGAAGAGGCCTTTAGGAGTGATATTCATGCCTCATTCACTAAAATTATGCCTAAGATAGTGACTAGGTTCTTTATGTGATTTCAAGTCATACTTTTTAGCCCCTATTTCGTTCATATGCACTCAGGTTTAAGTTCGCAAATTTATGATGATTTTACACATATGTTGAGATTTAGAAAATGGTGTTTAAATGTAAAGTTACATTCTGACGGGGGAGATATCAAAATGACCCCAAAATGCCCGAAAATGTGCCTTAGAATGCCTAGAATTTTATAACCATATATATCAAAGTTCATGCGCGATATCAAAAATATAACTTCATATCCTTATTTAGGGAGGCAAAATTAGGAGGAAAGAGTCTAACCCCGATTTTAGAGTGAACGATTCACAATTTCAAAATTCCAAGTGACAAATTATAGAATGAAATCCGCGTCTGGGGCACAACACGCCCCAGTGTTACTTTGGTTCAGTTTTTATTTTTTAGTCCAAGACTTTTATGCCTTGGGCCTAAGCCTTTCCACATGAGAAAACACCTATACTTAGCCTTGTTTCACCCTTATATCATCCAAAATTATTTCCCAATACTCACACAAACCCTTAGTCCTATATTTCTTTCAAGATTCAAGTCTCAAACCCTCATTCCAAGCTAAGGTTTTCATTCAAAGTTATTCTTCAAGCTTCATGTCTCCATCTCCAATCTTCACCAAGTTCATCACCAAGGTTACTTGAGGAATTGAAGGTCCAATGCATGTCTTATGAGTTGAATGATGTTATGATGATTATATGATGATGAAATGATGCATATATGTGGTTCTAAGTCATGTAAAGCACCTATGGTATTGCAAGTGAATATTTGGGTCCTCATGTTGTTGTTTTCTTGGGAAAATAAGGAGTTCTTTCTTGATGGTTGAAATGTAATGGTTTGATAAGCTAGTTCTACGAAATGCTTAATCTGAAAAGGGATAGGCTTCCGTAATAAAGGTCACTTGATCTACAAAGGGATGGGTTTCCTAAGAAAGGTCACTTAATTCGAAAATGAATGGGCCCCCGTAAAGAAGGCCACTTAATCCGAAAAGGGGCAGGTTCCCACGAGGAAGGTCACTTAATCTGAAAAGGACGGGCTCCGGTAAGGAAGGTCACTTAAACCAAAAAAGGACGGGCTCCCATAAAGAAGGTCACTTAATTTGAAAAGGGATGGGCTCCCATAAGCAAGGTCACTTAATCTGAAAAGGGATGGGTTCCCGAAGGAAGGCCACTTAATCCAAAAAGGAATAGGCTCTCTTAAGGAAGGTCACTTAATCCAAAAAGGGATGGGCTCCTGTAAGGAAGGTTGTCCCTCCAATAGGTCTTATATTATGTCAGTTGAGGTTTCTTTCCACATTTATATATTATGACCTATGTAAGATGAATGATTTGAAAAGCGTGGTTTACTTTAATATTGGTTATACATGCAATATTGTTATATTATGCCTATTGCCTATTATTATGCATTTTGATTATGATGCTCATATCTTGTTGCATTACATCCCACATACTTAGTACATTCAAACGTACAAACACATACTCTATAGCTACATGATGTCACCATATAAGAATCAAAGCCCCACTTGAGCATCCCCTTTAAGTGGCTAGTACGACTCGCTCAAAAATTTTTGGTGAGTCCTTCATTTCGAGTATGTTACTTATGATCTCTTGCTATGAATTAAGACTTTCTATCTTTTGTTTATGTTTTGACTATGAGGGTCAGTCCAGTTGCTTTGTCTTTTCCCCCGCTCTTATTTTTATGTAGTAGAGGTGTTTTTTGACATATGGTGTATCTATGATATGAGCTTTGACTCTATTGACTCTTGTTGCTTATGATATGAAGGAAGTTCTTGTAGTCCCATTTTCCCTTATTTGTGGTTATCCTTTATTGTCATTTTAAATTGCTTCATCGACCAAGGATGTGTAATGATATGTTATAAGGCTTGTTTGGGGTTACTTTGGGTTCCCCATTCATCAATCATGTCTAGGTCCTAGGCCTTCGTCATGACAATGATGGTATCACAACACTAGGTTGATAGATCCTCAGAGTCCAATACACCACGTCGATTAGAGTCTTATTCATGGTTGTGTTGTGCGCCTAAAATATGAGTAGGAGGCGATGAGATGCTTTAGGAAATGTATCACTTTTTCATGATCCATGTTGTGCGATAGAGTTGGGTTCTTTAGGGCTTATTGCTAAGCCTTAACTGCTACATTTTAGGATATGTCTCAAGTTACTAAGGACAGTGCTATGATGAACACGAAAGTTGGAATGCTCTATGGGAAGTGGCCAAAGCGGCGGCAAAATTGGCAACTCACCTCGATCAACATGTGGGGGCTCCCAAGACTTCAAGTGGTAAGAGGAGAGGTAGTGAGGTCAAGAGGGCCAATAATGTGGGTAAGTCCTAAAGCTCTAAGGGGAAATATAAAGGTGATGTGGTACCATATGCTTGGTGCTCAAAATATAGTAGAGGCCATGATGGCCCATGCTTTAGAGGTACTGGTGCTTGTTATGGTTGTGGGGAGATGGGTCGTAAGGTTAATAATTACCCTCGTAAACACAATAAGAGCAAAGGAGGTGATAGGGGGATTACTATTCCCAAATGCCCAATGTGTAGAATGGACCATGGTGGCCTATGTTGGAAGCACTCAGGTGTATGCTTTAAGGTATTGTCTTTCGGTTGGACAAGTACACCGGTTATGCCTTAAATCTCATGAGTAAAATTTTAGTCCCTACTCTAATTAGGTTATGGTGGTTTTGGTGATGACAATATGGCTCGTTCCCTAATAAGGTAGTGCATGTGAGTCATTTGAGGGTAGTACTATAAGTTTAAGGAGGAAGGTTAGATGCTAAGTAGGAGAGATGAGAATTTTGGTTGAAAGAGGTTGCCTTCCTTTGTTGTGTGGTGTCGGGTGATGGTACTAAGGTTGGCCTTAGTAAAACGAAAATGGTTATAGATTAGCCCAGTCCTTTGACTTCATCGGATATTAGGAGCTTCTTTGGTTTAGCAGACTTTTTCCAGAGACTGTGAGTAGGTTCTCTTCTATTGTTGCTCCTATGGCTTAGTTGACCCTAAGTGATGCCAATGTTGGGATCGACATCTTGAGTGGAGTGATTTACTAGGTCCGGGGATCGCTATTTCTTGTGTTATTCCTTGGTGCTATTAGGATTCATGTGGGTCTGGGTGTCCTGGATGATCATATGAGTCTATTATGGCTAGTAGGGGTCTATAAGGGTTGTCCCATGTCCTTGTTGCTTATACTCATGTCTTGTGATCTTGGTTGACTCTAACTTGATAGGTTGGAGTTCTTAAGTTTGGGTGGCTACTTTCTTATCATGCTTTCGATGAGTGTAGAATCCGTAAGGTTGTAACATGATGGTTGAGGATGGCTTATCTGTTTGGATCACTACCATGGGTACGCTTCACTAAGGTTGATCTTTCGTTTGAGCTTTGTCTCCAAGTGAGCATTATTGTATTGGTGGAGTTATGTGGTTGATTATACATTGACTATGTTTGTGGGTCCCTAGAATAGGGTCTTAAAAGCGTACCTTGATATGTTTGTGGTGGTCTCTAGTGATGAGGTGTTGATTTGTTAAGCGCTTGTGAATCTTTTTGGGGTAGTGTTGCAAGTCTTAGAGGATGAGTGGCTGTTTTCTAAATATGATAAGTGGGCATTGTGGCTAGCAAGAAGGTGGTTCGAATTCTTTAAGGATTAAGAAATGGGTGTGCACTATTTTTCTTGGTAAGGCTAGTGTTGTGGTTGGTGCTCTAAACAAGATGTGGTGATGGTGGTAAGGAGTTGATTAGTGGAGTCCATTGGTTGGCTAAGTAGGGAGTTAGGTTGATGGAAGTTGAGAATGGTAGTATAGTGTTCTTGATGGTTCCAAATCTTCTTAGGTTAAGAGGTCTAGATTAGGCAAGGCCTTGATTCCGCCTTATTAGAGTTGGAAGTTTTGGGTGAGAAGATGATAGAGTGAAGGTTGTCTCCCAAGAAGGAGATAGTGGTGATGGTACAAAGTGGGTTAGGTGTATTTAAGGTTGACAATTTAGTTGAGGATTGTGAGTCCTTACAGAGTGTAATGGGAGGTTGTTAAGGTTGTATAAGTTTGGGAATTACCTATGGTAGGGGTATGGTTTATCCGATTTGTCATGCTTCTAGGTTGAGGGAATGTGTTGGTGATGATAGTTCTATAGAACTCTTTGAAGTTATTGGTGAGGTGGAGGATAAGTTGGTATAGAAGGTGGTCTTGGTAGAGGTGTTGGATGGATAAGTGGAGAAGTTGATTGAGGAGGATGTAGTGTTTGTTAAGGCTCTCTTGAAAGGATAATCAAGTCAAAGGTGTCCCGAAGGATGCCGAAATGGTCTTATGGGAGTGATATTCGTGCCTCATTCACTCTAATCAAGCCTAAGATAGCGACTAGGTTCTTCATGTGAATTCAAGTCATACATTTCAGCCCCTATATCGTTCATATGCATTCATGTTTAAGTTGACAAATTTATGATGATTTTACACATATGTTGAGATTTTGAAAATGATGTTTCGAATATAATATTACATTTTTGTTGGGGCTGAATTATTCATGATTACTCTTCTCTTATACAATTCTTTAACATTCGGGGAAGAATGTTCCCAAGGGGGATATATTGAAACGATCCCAAAAGTGCCCGAAATTGTTTCTCGAAATGCCTAAAATTTTAAATGCCGTAAATCTCAAAATTCGTGTGCGATATCAAATGTCCAAATTCATATTCTTGTTTAGGGGGTCAAAATTAGGGGGAAAAGGGTCTAACCTCGATTTTACAGCTAACGATTCACAATTTCAAAATTCAACGTGACAAATTCTAGAATGAAATCCGCGTCTGGTTTGCAACGCGCCCCAGTGTTATTTTGGTTCAGTTTTTATTTTTTTGTCCAATACTTTTATGTGTTGGGCCTAAGCCTTCCCATACGAGAAAAGACCTATACTTAGCCTTACTTCACCCTCATATCAGCCAAAAATATTTCCCAATACTCAAGCAAACCCTTAGTCCTATATTTCTCTCAAGATTCAAGTCTCAAACCCTCATCCCAAGCTAATGTTTTTCTTCAAGGTTCTTCTTCAAGCTTTAAGTCTCCATCCCCAATCTTCACCAAGTTTATCTCCAAGCTAAGTTATGTGGCTTTCAACCATTGGGTCCTTTCACCCATGGTACCCAACCCACTTTTGTACTTAAGTTGAATGATTTGAAGTAGATTTTACATGTTGGTTTTGTATATTAATAAATTTACTGCACAATGATTTGAGTTTATAAAAGTATAGTTGTTTAGCATGTTTTGAGCTTTAAATCTTGGATCTAATGTTGGATTTGATAAGTAGTTTTGATGTATATTTCTTGAGGGTGTTATAAAGTGTTGATTGATGGTTTTACAATGGATTTACTTGCATGATTTCTTCTCTAAATTGCATGGTCTTATACTACCATTTCACACCCGCCAAGTGTTCGATAAAATATCTGGCAATGTTACTTGAGGAATTGAAGGTCCATGCATATCTTATGAGTTAAATGATGTTATGATGATTATATGATGATACAATGATGCATATATGTGGTTCTAAGTCATGTAAAGCACCTATGGTATTGCAAGTGAATTGTTGGGTCCTCATGTTGTTGTTTTCTTGGGAAAATAAGGAGTTCTTTCTTGATGGTTGAAATGTAATGGTTTGATAAGCTAGTTTTACGAAATGTTTAATCCAAAAAGGGACGGGCTTCCGTAAGGAAGGTCACTTAGTCCGCAAAGGGATGGGTTCCATAAGAAAGGTCACTTAATTCAAAAAGGGACGGGCTCCCACAAGGAAGGTCACTTAATCAAAAGGGACGGGCTCCCATAAGGAAGGTCACTTAATCAGAAAAAGGACGGGCTCCAGTAAGGAAGGTCACTTAATCCTAAAAGGGATGGGCTCCCATAAGAAAGGTCACTTAATCCGAAAAAGGATGGGATCCCGTAAGGAAGGTCACTTAATCCTAAAAATGATGGGTTCCTGAAGGAAGGCCACTTAATTCGAAAAGGAATGGGCTCCCATAAGGAAGGTCACTTAATCGGAAAAGGGACGGGCTTCCATAAGGAAGGTTGCCCCTCCAAAAGGTCTTATGTTATGTCATTTGAGGTTTCTTTACACACTTATATATTAGGATTTTAGTAGGATGTATGATTTGCAAAGTGTGGTTTATTTATGTTTCGGTTATACATGCCATGTTGTTATATTATGCCTATTGCCTATTATTATGCATTTTGATTATGAGGTCCATATCTTGTTGCATTGCATCCCACATACTTGGTACATTCAAACGAACTAACACATACTCTATGCCTACATGATGTCACCATATAAGAATCAGAGCCCCACTTGAGCATCCCCCTCTAAGTGGCTAGTACGACTTTGCTCAAGCTTGTTGGTGAGTCTTTCATTCCGAGTATGTTACGTTTGATCTCTTGCTATGAATTAAGACTTTCTCTCTTTTGATTATGTTTTGACTATGAAGGTGAGCTCGGTTGCTTTGTCTTTACCCCCACTCTTATCTTTATGCAGTAGAGATGTTGTTGGACATATGGTGTATCTATGTTTTGAGCATTGACTCTATTGACTCTTATTGCATATGATATGAAGAAAGTTCCCGTAGTCCCATTTTTCCTTTTTTATGCTTATACTTTATTGTCATTTTAAATTACTTCTGCGACCAAGGATGTGCAATGATATGCTATAAGGCTTGTTTGGTGTTCCTTTGGGTTCCCCATTCATTGGTCACGTCTAGGCCCTAGGCTTTGGTCGTGACAATGATTGTATCACAACACTAGGTTGATAGATTCTCATAGCCCAACACACTACGTCGATTAGAGTCTTATTCATGGTTATGTTATGCACCACAAATATGAGTAGGAGGCTATGTGACATTTTAGGAAATGTTTCAATTTTTTATGATGTATGTCGTGCGATAGAGTTGGCTCCTTTAGGGTTTATTGCTAAGCATTAACTACTACGTTTCAGGATAGGTCTCAAGTTACTCATGACGGTGTTATGATGAACGCAGAGATTTGCAATGCTCTATGTGAAGTAGCCAAAGCAACGGCAAAATTAGCAACTTACCTCGATCAACATGTGGGGGCTTTCGAGACTTCTAGTAGTAGGAGGAGAGGTAGTGAGGCTAAGAGGGTCAATTATGTGGGTAAGTCCCAAAGATCCAAGGGGAGAGATAAAGGTGATGTGGTACCATATTCTTGGTGCTCAAAATATGGTAGAGTCTATCATGGCCCATGCTTTAGAGGTACTAGAGCTTGTTATGGTTATGGGTAGATTAGTCGTAAATTTAAGAATTACCCTCATAAACATAATAAGAGCAAAGGAGGTGATAGGGGGATTACTAATCCCAAGTGCCCTATGTGTAGAATGGACCATGGTGGCTCGTGTTGGAAGCACTCAGGTGTATGCTTTAGGGTATTGTCTTTTGGTTGGACTAGTACACCAGTTATGCCTATAAGTCTCATTAGTAAGATCTTGGTCCCTACTTTAATTAGGTTATGGTAGTTTTGGTGATGACAGTATGGTTCGTTCCCTAATGAGGTAGTGCATGTGAGTCATTTGAGGGTAGTACTACAAGTTTAAGAAAGAAGGTTGGATGCTAAGTAGGAAAGATAGGAATTTTTGTTGTAAGAGGTTGCCTTCCTTGGTTGTGTTGTGCCGGGTGATGGTATTAAGGTGGGCCTTGGTAAAACAAAAATGATGATTAGAGATTAGGCTTATCCTTTGACTTCATCGGATATTAGGAGCCTCTTGGGTTTAGTGGACTATTTCCAGAGATTGTGAGTAGGATCTCTTCTATTGTTGCTCCAATGGCTTAGTTGACCCTAAGTGAGGCTAATGTTGGGATCGACGTTCTGAGTGGGGTGATTTTCTAGGTTAGGGGGTTGCTATTTCTTGTGTTATTCCTTGGTGCTATTGGGATTCATGTGGGTGTGGGTGTCCCAGATGATCACATGAGTCTATTGTGGCTAGTAGGGGTCTATAAGGGTTTTCCCATGTCCTTGTTGAATAGACTCTTCTCTTGTGATATTGGTTAACCCTAACTTAATAGGTTGGAGTTCTTGAGTTGGGATGGCTATTTGCATATCATGCTTTTAATGAGTGTAGAATCCGTAAGGTTGTAACATGATGGTTGAGGATGGTCAATCTATTTGGACCACTACCATGGATACTCTTCACTAAGGTTGATCTTTCTTTTGAGCTATGTCTTCAAGTACTTTATTGTATTGGTGGAGTTGTGTGGTTGATTATACATTGGCTATGTTTGTGGGTCCCTAGAATAGGGTCTTAGAAGCGTACCTTGATTTGTTTGTGGTGGTTTCTAGTGATGAGGTGTTGATTTGTTAGCACTTGTGAATCATTTTGGGGTAGTGTTGCAAGTCTTGGAGGATGAGTGGTTGTTTGCTAAATACGATAAGCGAAAGAAGGTGGTTAGAATTCCTTAAGGATTGAGAAATGGGTGTGCACTATTTTTCTTGGTAATGCTAGTGTTGTGGTTGGTGCTCTAAAAAGGATGCCTATGGGTAGTCTAGTGTTGTGGTAATGGTGGTAAAGAGGTGATTAGTGGAGTCCATCGGTTGGCTAAGTAGGGAGTTAGGTTGATGGAAGTTGAGAATGGTAGTATAGTGTTCTTTATGGTTCTAAATCTTCTTGGGTTAAGAGGTCTAGATTAGGCAAGGCCTTAATTCCGCCTTATTAGAGTTGGAAGTTTTGGGTGAGAAGATGATAGGGTGAAGGTTGTCTCCCAACGGGGAGATAGTTGTTATTGTACAAAGTGGGTTTGGTGTATTTAAGGTTGACAATTGAGTTGCGGATTGTGAGTCCTTACAGAGTGTAGAGGGAAGTGTTAAGGTTGTATAAGTTTGTGAATTACCTATGGTAGGGCTATGGTCTATCCGATTTGTCATGCTTCTAGGTTGAGGGGATGTGTTGGTGACTCTAGTGCTATAGAACTTTTTGAAATTGTTGGTGAGGTGGAGGATAAGTTGGCATAGAAGGCAGTCCCGGTAGAGGTGTTGGATGGATGAGTGGAGAAGTTGATTGATGTGGATGTAGTGTTCGTTAAGGCAATCTTGAAAGGATCATCAAGTCAAAGGGTCCCGAAGGAAGCCGAAACGGTCTTATGGGAGTGATATTCGTTCCTTATTCACTCTAATCAAGTCTAAGATAGCGACTAGGTTCTTCATGTGATTTCAAGTTGTATGTTTTATCCCCTATATCGTTCATATGCATTCATGTTTAAGTTGGCAAATTTATGATGATTTTACACATATATTGAGATTTTGAAAATGATGTTTTAAATGTAATGTTACATTCTTGTTAGGGGTGAATTATTCATGATTACTCTTCTCTTGTATGATTCTTTAACATTCGGGGAAGAATGTTCCCACGGGGGAGGATATGGAAACGACCCCAAAAGTGTCTGAAAATGTGTCTCAAAATGCTTGCAATTTTCAATTCCATATATTTCCAAATCCGTGAGCGATATCAAAAGTACAAATTCATATTCTTGTTTAGGGGGTCAAAATTAGGGGAAAAGGGTCTAACCCTAATTTTAGAGCGAACAATTCACAATTTCAAAATTCCAAGTGACGAATTCTAGAATGAAATTGGTTCAGTTTTTATTTTTCAGTCCAATACTTTTATGTCTTGGGCCTAAGCCTTCCCACACGAGAAAACACCTATACTTAGCCTTATTTCACCATTATATCATCCAAAAACATTTTCCAATACTCACTCAAACCCTTAGTCCTATATTTCCCTCAAGATCCAAGTATCAAACCCTCATCCCAAGCTAAGGTTTTCCTTCAAGGTTCTGCTTCAAGCTTCAAGTCTCCATCTCCAATCTTCACCAAGTTTATCTCCAAGCTGAGGTATGTGGGTTTCAACCATTGGGTACTTTCACCCGTGGTACCCAATCATCTTTTCTACTAAAATTGCATGATTTAAAGTAGATTTTACATGTGGGTTTTGTATATTAAGAAACTAACTGCACAATGATTTGAGTTCATGAAAGTATAGTTGTTTAGCATTATTTGAGCTCTAAATCTTGAATCTAATGTTGGATTTCATGAGGAGTTTTGATGTATATTACTTGAGGGTGTTGCAAGGTGTTGATTGATGGTTTTACAATGGATTTACTTGCATGATTTCATCTCTAAATTGCATGGTCTTATACTACCATTTCACACCCACCAATTGTTTGATAAAATGTCCGGCTAGGTTTACTTGAGGAATGACGGTCCAATGCATGTATTATGAGTTGAATGATATTATGATTATTATATGATGATGAAATGATGGATATATATGTTTCTAAATCATGTAAATGACCTATGGTATTGCAAGTGAATTATTGGGTCCTCATGTTGTTGTATTCTTGGGAAAATATTATTGTTGTATTCTTGCCAAAATAAGGAGTTCTTTCTTTTTTGTTGAAATGTAATTGTCTGATGAGCTAGCTCTATGAAATTCTTAATCCAAAAAGGGACAGGCTTCCGTAAGAAAGGTTACTTAACTCGAAAAGGGATGGGCTACCGTAAGGAAGGTCACCTAATCTGAAAAGGTTGGGCTCCTTTAAGGAATGTCACTTAATCTGAAAAGGGATGGGCTCCCATAAGGAAGGTCACTTAATCTAAAAAGGGATGGGCGAAGGTCACTTAATCTGAAAAGGGATGGGCAAAGGTCACTTAATTCGAAAAAGGATGGGCTCCCGTAAGGAAGGTCACTTAACCTGAAATAGGATTGGCTACCATAAGGGAGGTCACGTAATCTGAAAAAGGATGGGCATCTGTAAGGAAGATCACTCAATCCAAAAAGGAACGAGCTCAAACAAGGAAGGCTATTTAATCCGAAAAGGGACCGACTCCTGTAAGGAAGGTAACTTAATCCGAAAAGGGACGAGCTCTCATAAGAAAGGTTGCACCACCAAAAGGTCTTATGTTATGTTGGTTGAGGTTTCTTTCCACACTTATATTATTGTCTATGTATGATGAATGATTTGCAAAACATGGCTTACTTAAGCGTTGGTTATACATGCCATATTGTTATATTATGCCTATTGCCTATTATTATGCATTTTAACTATGATGCCAACTCTTGTTGCATAGCATCTGACACACTTTGTATATTAAAATTTACTAATACATACTCTATGCTTAGATGCTGACACCATATAGGAATCGGAGCACCACTTGAGCATCCCCTTCCATATGGCTAGTACGACTTTGCTCAAGCTTTTTGGTGAGTCATCCATTCCGAGGACGTTATTTATGATCTTTTGCTATGGATTAAGAATTTTTCTTTTTTTTAATTATGTTTTTACTATGAAGGTGATCCCGGTTATCATTTATTGTTATATTAAATTGCTTTCGTGACCAAGGATTTGTAATGATATGCTACGAGCCTTGTTTGGTGTTCCTTCAGGTTCTCCATTCACCGGTTACGTCTAGGCCCTAGGGTTTGGTCGTGAAAACTTTCAAGTATACCCAATTATCAACATTCAACTCAAGGTCTCTTCTTCTCACGTTGGAGTATGACTTTTGCCTAATTTGAGCCGTCTTAAATCTCTCCCATACCAACCTTAGCTTCTCCAAAGCTTCCATAACCAAATCCAGCCTAACAAAGCCATTTCCCCCACATCAAACCACCCAACTAAGGATCTACAATCCTTACATATAAAGCTTCAAAAGGAGCCATGCCAATAGTAGAGTGGTAGCTATTGTTATAAGCAAACTCAATGAGTGGAAGATGTTTATCCCAACTACTTTTGAACACCAAAACATAAGCCCTAAGCATTATCTCAAGAGTTTGAATTGTTCTTTTGGCTTTACCTTACATTTGAGGATGAAAAGCCATGCTAAGCTTAACCTTGGTACCAAGACCCTTTTGGAAGGATATCAAAACAATAAGAGGTGAATTGAACACCACGATCCAAAATAATAGACAATGGTACCCCAAGCAACCTAACTAACTCATGACATATAGCTTGGCATAATCCTCGACTCCATAAGTTGTTTTAATCGGAAGAAAATGAGCTGACGTTGTCATCCTATTAACAACAACCCAGAAAGAATAAAAGTGCTTCTTAGTCTTTGGCAACCCAATCACAAAATCCATTTTAATCTCTTCCCACTTTCAAGTAGGAATTTCTATTTCTTGGGCTAGGCCACCTAGCCTTTGATGTTCGGTTATCACTTGTTGGCAATGTGACAACCAGCTACAAACTTTGCAATATCCCTCTTTATACCACCCCCACCAATAAATCTTCCTCAAGTCTCTATACATTTTTATGGAACCAGGGTGAATGAAAGAGGTCAAATTATGGGCCTCTTTCAAAATAATCTCCCTTAAGTCATCAATACTAGGCACATATAACCTACCTTGGTACCTAAGGACACCATCTACCCCTTGGGAGAAAATCGCCACTTTACCATCCTTCACCAAAACTTTCAATTGTAGCAAGGCGGGGTCAAGGTCTTGGTTGGACTTGACCTCTTCAATCAAAGAAGATTTGGAACCATCAATAACTACTATACCACCACTTTCAACTTCATTTAACCTAACCCCCAACCTAGCTAACCGGTGAACTTCTCTAGCCACCTTCTTATTGCCATCATCAATGTGAGCTACACTTCCCATTGACACTCTACTCAAAGCATCGTCCATAACATTAGCTTTACCGAGATGACAGTGCACACTCATGTTAATCCCTTTGTGTGAACACATATTGGATATTCTTGTGGTCGGTAAATACAATTACATGAACTCCATACAAATAATGACATCATATTTTCAAAGTAAACACCACGACCGCTAATTCAAGATCACTGGTAGGATACTAACGTTCATGCACCTTCAGTTGCCGAGAAGCATATGCTATAACCTTGCCATTTTGTATCATACACACCCGAAACCAATTCTTGAGGCATCACAAATAAACCACAAACACTTCTAACCCTTCTGATAAATCCAAGATAGGAGCGGAGATAAGCTTTTCTTTCAAAGTTTAAAACTTCTTTCACATTCATTGAACCAAATGAAATTTTCCTTCTTTTGTGTCAATTTTGTCATAGGGATGCAATAGAAGAGAAGCTACTCACAAATCTTCGATAGTACCCCACTAAACACAAGAAACACCTAATATCCATTAGAGTCAAAGGCTTAGGCCAATTCCTTGTCACCTCCGGCTTCTTAGGGTAAACTTTAATTCCATCACCCGACACCACATGCCCTAGGAATGCAACCACTTTACACCATAATTTACATTTATCAAATTTAACAAACAATTTATCATCCCTCAAATGATTCACATGTTCTTCTTCACTCTGGAAATAAATCAATGAGTTATCTATGAAGACTATCACAAAAATATGAAGGTAGGGTTTAAATACTCTATTCATAAGATCTATAAATACCATCAGTGCATTAGTTAAATCAAATGACATCCCCACAAATTTAAATTGCCCATACCTAGTTCAGAAGGCCGTTTTGAGAATATCACAGTCTTTCACCCTTGGTGGTATCCGGATCGAAAATCAATGTTAAAAGAATGTCTAGCCCCTTGTAGTTGATCAAAAAGGTCATCTATCCTTGGTAGAGGATACTTGTTCTTTATAGTGACCTTATTGAGTTGTCGGTACTCAATGCACATTCTAAGTAAGCCATCTTTCTTCCTTACAAACAACACCAGTGCACCCCAAGGTGACTTGCTAGGCCTTATAAAGCCCTTCTCCAACAAATCTTTCAATTGGTTCATCAACTTCTTTAACTCCACCGGAGCTATACGATAAGGAGGAATGGATATGGGTTGTTTATCGGAGAGGAGGTCTATGCCATATCTATTTCCCTTTCGTTAGGAACACCGGGACTTTAGACTCACTCAATATCTCTAACCCTCATAAGATGGTAAATGCAACCCTTAGATATCAGCGGGCTATAATACAAGAGACAAATCTACCTTAACCACCAAATAATGACCTTCCCACTCAAACACTGGCTCATTAGGAATTTAGAACCTATCTTTATGAGATCTACAATCAATGGAAGCATGACATGCATGTAACTAATCCATCCCAAGAATAATGTCAAAATCCACCATGTAAAGTTCAACCAAATTATAAGGAAAGACTTTGTACAATATAGACACGAGACAACCCCAATAGACTTTTCTAGCATTAATGGACTCACCAACGAGGGTAGACACCTCATTGGGTTTACACAACAATTCAGAGCACACATGAAGCTTAGTAGCAACAAAAGGAGTAATAAAAGAAAGAGTGGCACCCGAATCTAATAAAGCATACACATCATAACAAAAAAACCTTTAACATACCGGTAACAACATCAGGCACCTCATCCACACCTTGCCTCCCTTGAAGAGCATAAAACAGATTGTGACATGGAGTACCCCCTTGTAGGCCACCTTGACTGCTTTGATCCTTGGGGACGACCATCCTCTCCATTGTTTCAAGCATAAGGGAAATCAACAAACTTGCGACCTACTCTCCCACACTCATAGCAAGTATTCGAATCTCTCAAGCATTAGCCACTATGATTCCTCCCATATTTTTGGCACCTAGTATTAGTCATCCCGCCATTATCACCTTGAAACCTTGGGTTAGGCACCCCATTATTAGCAAACCTCTTGTTAGCAACACTAGATGAACCTTGGCCTTGAACTTTATGACCTTGTCGGAAACGGCCACACTAAGCACCTTGGAAGGTACCATCAAATTGAGCCCTCACAGACTCCCCACTTATCCTTTTTCTAATCCTTCCCCTATCAAGTTGTTCAGCGTAGGTCATGAGTAAAGATAAGTCCATGTCAACCACAAGCATAGTGGTGCGGAACTCTTAATTCACCAAATCGGACACCCCTAACAAAAACTTGTTCATTCTTTCCTTTGGATTGACAACCACGTGAGGACCATACTTTGAGAGTTTGCTAAATTTAAGGGCATGCTCGCTCACATTCATGGAACCTTGCTTGAGATTCATGAACTCTATCTTTGTTTCCTCTCTCAACTCAATAGGGAAGAACCGGTTGAGTAAGGTGGCCTTAAATTCCTCCCAAGGAATGGCATCATTGCTTTCCCACTCCAATGTCCATTGAGAAAACCAAATTCAGGCCACACCCTTGAGTTAATAGGCCGCTAGTTTCATCTTCTCCTCCTAATTCACCCCCATGATAGCAAGCACCGTATACACCTCACCAATAAACTCTTGGGGATCTTCCTCCATTTTGGACCCATGAAACTCTAGAGGGTTCATCCTTCTGAAGTCTTTCACCCTTTATCCCAAAGTAGGATAATGAGGAGCTGGGCCCCTTGATTCAATTGATTAGTCATAGCATGTGCCAACATGGTGATGGCATTCTGGAACTCAACTTGTGTACCCCCTTCTCCTTGAGGAGCTTGATCCATTAGACTCTTTTTGGGTGTGTGGGCCCTCCGTGGTCTCCCTCATGGCAGTGGCATGATCTAAAAGAGCAAAAAAATGTTAGATAGGGAAGGAAGAATTATTCTTACATCTAGAGAACAACATAGATAATGAAGAAGTGAAACATTTTCTAAAATGCCTCATAGCCTACTATCCATAATTATGGCGCGCTTCACAACCATGAATAAAATTCAACTTGACACGGCATGTTGGATTTCTGAGGACTATTAGAAATATAGCACTTTGATACCAAGCTTTTCATGACCCAAGCCTAGGGCCTAGACATGACGGCGAATGGGGAACCCGAAGGAACCCCAAACAAACCTCTTAGCCTATCACGTACACATCTCTGGTTACGAAAGAAAAATAATATAATGAACATATAATAATAAAACACACAAGAAGCGGGACTAAGGGAGTCTTTCATATTAGCATAAGCGTAATAGGAACCAAGCTCATAAATACAAACTATCATAATATCCAACGCACCTCTACTAGAAGATGGGGTGGGGACCAAGACATCTCTAGGGCTCACCCTCATAGTTAAGTATCCAAAAACGTAGATAAAGTATTAACATAGGCATGAATTGTCCCTGAATATAAGGACCCATCAAAAGCTAACTTCAAAAATCCAGATAGCCATATGGAGAAGATGATCAATAGGAGCTCCGGTCCCTGCATGGTGATATAATATTGGGATAGAGTATGTTTTAGTACTTGGAATGTACTAATTATACAAGGTGCAAGACAACAAAGATCATAAGCATAATAATCAAGATACATAATCATAATCCATAGATATTATCTAAATATGACATGTATAATCAATGTCTTGGTGTAAACATACTTGAGAATAATCATACTTACATGACTTGTTCCACACAATAAAGTGGCATGAATAACTCATTCAAATACCTTGTACTAGAGGGTGAGTAATATAGCATAGGTCATGACCCCTTCTAGTAGGTAGTGGATATGTCACGCCCCAGGAGGGTATCCTAAACTTAACCGACACTTAGAGACTATTGCTAGTCCCTAAGCAAAACACTTGTCCTCATCACAATCATTCATTTATACGTTCTACTAATCAGCGGAAGACATAAGAAAGTAAATTGGCACATTATCATCTACTCTCAAAACAATATCATAATAAAAGGCTAGTAGGAAGAACTACCTCATAATCTTACATCTGCGGAAGACATAAGGAAGGAAATGGAAAGTCATTGTTCAAATAGCTTCTCTTTGATTCTTGAATTCTTGATTTAGAATCTTTAGAGTTCATGATGAAGAATCCTAATTCTTGAAGAAAACGGATCAATAAATTCTTTCTTGGAATTCTTGAAGCCCTAGGTTATGATTTAAGATTCTATTAAAGATTCATAAATAGATAAAGAAATTTTGGTTAGGTAGATTGAAATTTATGTAGAATAACTTAACTTGAGGATAAATATTGAAAGCTAATCCTAACTTGATGACTTTCTTGATGATTCTCAAGCGTTAATATTTAGTAGTGAAGGACAGGGGTTTTATTTATGAAAAACTGATTCTTATATATTTTGGGACACTAAAATAAACTGCCAAAGGTTATAAAATTAAAATATCCTCATAAAATAATAAAAAGAGACATCAATAACTTGTCTAGACAAGTCCGATGCGGACTCCGGATAGCTTCGCATGTCTCCACTAAAAAGGTCATGACTTTCTACTATGAACTCTGATTAAGGAAAAATTAGATGCGTTGGAAAGCTAATTCAAATATTTTCGATTTGATATGGTACAAGTCACCTAAATCATTATACGTTAGGAAATATGGTCATTTGAAGTTGACCCTTTTATCAACTCATGTGAAAACTTAGTTGGTAGAAATTTTTTGGACTTGGCTTGATGTAAAAGATCCTTACATTCTTTTATTGGACTTAAGGAGGTTGAGAATTCACCGGAATGTCCCTCAAATTAAAGTGAAAATTTCACTTTGGAATGGCCCAGTCCACGACGCGGACATAGCGCGCACTAGTTTGTTTTTTTCCTTAAGATTTTATGAACTAGTTTTTAATTTCACGTCGAAAAATTTAAGAAAAACACATGGATTTTTTGTGTCCCAAGCGCGTCGTGCCTTGGTCGTGCACAACCTCTGGAATCATTTTGGATCGAAAAATTATTTTCTGATCTAATGGCTCTAAAATTCGAACGAGATCATTTTACCACTCAATTTTCAATGCTGATTGCATATCTTCTCTCAAATTTATAAACAAAATATGGGAAGATGTGTTATGTACACATCTCTATTCTAATGGTATTTTGGTAACTTTACAAAGCGTTACATCTCAAAACTCATCTCAACATTCACATCTATCAATCAATCATCCCACTTCTCATTACTATCAACGATATCTCTTCAGACTCAAGAATAAACAATCAACTCCAAAAAAGAGAATTTAGTTAAGGGTAAGAATATTACCTTCAATATTCTTATCATTAGGCACGAATAACGATCAAGATTCCTTTCAATACTCAATCCACCAATCTGAACAGTCACAAGTCACTTAGAATAGACAAATCAGTTTAGATCCAAAGTAGAGATACTCTTTTTGATATTTTCACTATCAAGCACGAATGGAACGTCGAAACTCAATTAGTTTGAATCATTTGAACACTTTGACAATCAGTCCTTTGAACTCAGGAAGGAGACCATCAACTCTAATTGAGAATGGGACCATTGATACATAAAACTCTATGTACAACTCTCTAGCTTAGCACCTCATCTTCCTCCATTCAGTGAGCTCCCACTCAAAGACTTACCATCATACTCTTACTTACCTATTACACATCATAATGTCACGACCCAAGCCTAGGGCGTAGATGTGACTGGTGAATAGGGAACCCCAAACAAACCTCATTGCATATCATTACACATCCTTGGTTGCGAAAGTAATTAGAATGACAATAAGAGATAAACGTAAAAAAGCGGAAATTGGGACTAAGGATGCACTTCCATATCATAAACATCAAGATTTAATAGAGTCAATCTTATAGCATAGATACATAACATGTCCAACAACACCTCTACTACATAGATAAGAGCATGGCAATACAAAGCAACTGGGCTCGCCCTCATAGTCCATACATAAGTCAAAGTGATAAAATCTTAATACATAGCAATAGAGCATAAGTAATGTCCCCAGAATAGAGGAGTCACCAACAAACTTAATAGAAGTCGTACTAGCCATATGGAGGAGGATGATCAATCAGTACACCGGTTCATACATAAGTCAAAGAGATAAAGTCTTAATATATAGCAATAGAGCATAAGTAATGTCTCCAGAATGGAGGAGTTACCAAAAAACTTAATAGAAGTCATACTAGCCATGTGGAGGAGGATGATCAATCAGTACACCAGTTCGTACATGGTGACATCATATAGGCATAGAGTATGCGTTAGTGTATTTAAATGTACTAAGTATGTAGGATGCAATGAAACAAGAGATATAGGCATCATAGGCAAAATGCATAATCATAAGAAATAGATACCATACTAATAATATAACATGTATGAATGATGCTTGATGCAAAATCATGCTTATATAGAACATAATACGAGTGTAAGGAGTGACGATTATAGTGACATCCAAAGCCTACCACCCCTTTGGATAGGCACATTAGGCACCAAATCCTTCATGAGGTTGATGGTGTACAACCCCCCTCCTCCACTGAGGTTGATGGAGTACAAACCCCCCATTAAGGTTGATGGGTACCGACCCCTAATAAGGCTACCCAGACCTACCACCCCTCGAGCTAGGCGACCAAGGTACTAACCCCCCTCGATAGATTACCTGGGCCTACAACCCCCCAAGCTAGGCTTGGTCATCCCCAACACTATATAGAGATAATATCATATATATATATATATATATATATATATATA